>CM035410.1:39973173-39975673 GCA_020310875.1 Ceratopteris richardii | reverse complement strand
TCTTCAAGTACCTTTCTTGAGTTACATACACTCCATGTTGAGTGTATGAGATCTCCATGCCCAAGAAATATGAAAAGTCTCCCAAGTCACTAATCTTGAACTCTTTCTCCATTTGCTTCTTTAGACTTTGAATGCCTTTCTCATCTGTAGCTGTAAGAATTATATCATCAACATATATGCACATATAAATGAACCCATCATCACTTGCTTTAACAAGCAAGATACTATCTGCTTTAGATACTTGAAATCCAAGTTCCTTCAATTACTTCACAAGTCTATAATTCCATGCCCTTGGGGCCTGCTTCAAGCCATACAAGGCTCTCTTGAGCTTGCACACATGATCTGGATACCTTTCATCTCTAAAACCTTGGGGTTGCTCCATGAAAACATCATCTCAAATATAACCATTTAAAAAAGCATTCTTCACATCTAATTGACATAATTTCTATCCTTTACATGCAGCAATAGCTATGAGTGTCTTGATGGTTGTCATCTTTGCCACAGGACTATAGGTCTCATCATAATCTATTCCATAAAATTGAGCAAAACCCTTCACAACAAGTCTAGCTTTATATCTAGACACACTTCCATCTGCATACCTCTTTGTCTTGTAGACCCATTTACATCCAATGATCTTTTGGCTATTTGGTTTAGGAACCAAATCCCACTTCTGATTCTCCATCAATGCATCATATTCTTCCTGCATAGCTTTCTCCCAATTTTCCTTACCTTTTGCCTCTTCTTATGTAGAAGGGTCTTCATCTGCCTTTATCATATAAGCATAATCTTCGGTAGCCAAAAAAGAAGTGTCATAGCTATACCTTATAGGTTGCCACTTGTGTCTTGATGACCTTCTGAGTTCTCCACTCCTTGAGGTTTCTCGTTCATCACACTCTGGATCAAACCTTGGAACTTCTTCAACTTCAACCTGCACTTCATTGTTCTCTTCTTCATCAAATATCTGAACCTTTGATTTACCTTTCTTTTGATTCACAATTTCTTCATCACCTGCATAAATATTGATTGTTCCTGCATACCATGTACCTTGCTCATCAAAACATCCTTAGATACAAGGAATTGTTTTGTGGATGGACTCCACAACCTATATCCCATCTGCTTATCATCATAACCAATGAATACATACTTTTAAGCTTTAGGTTCCAATTTGTGCCTTAATTGGGATGGCACATATGCATATGCCAAACATCCAAATACTTTACAATGGCCTTATATGGTGTCATACTGTGCAAAGCTTTACATGGTAACCTATTGACCAAATAAGTAGCTGTGTTTACAGCCTCAGCCCACAAGTAATTTGGGAAATTTTTCTCCTTCATCATGGATCTTGCAAACTCAACAAGAGTTCTATTTCTCCTTTCTCCTACCCCATTTTGTTGAGGAGAGTACCTGTAAGTAATTTCCCTTTTTATACCTACATTCCACAAGTAATCACTGAACTCATTAGAGAAATACTCTCCCCCTCCATCTGACCTTAGTCTCTTAAACTTATGACCTGTAATTCTCTCTGCATACACATGATAATGTTTGAATGTATTGAATACCTCTGACTTATCTTTGATCACATAGATAGTGATCCATCTGGTAGCATCATCAACATAAATCACATAATACCTTGAACCATTAATACTGAAATCCTTTGATGGTCCCCACACATCTATGTGTACCAATTCAAGCTTCTCTGAATACATAAAACCATGCTTGGAATAAGATTTCTTATGAGCCTTACCTAATTGACATGCCTCACATCTGTATGTCATATGTTGACCTGCAATATTAGGCAATCCAAGCACCGAACCATTATTAACCATATCTTTGATACCTCTTTCAATGAAATGTCCAAGCCTCTTGTGCCAAAGATCTAACTTAGAGATCTTATGTCCTCCATAAGTGAACAAGGCATGACCAACATTACCTTGAATCTTCAATGTAAACAATCTTCCTTCTTTCTTCCCTGAAACAATCTGTTTATACCCATTGCTAGGGTCTTCCACAAACACTCCTTCATTAGTGAACCTAACTTCATAACCTTTTTCAACAGTTTGTCCTACACTTATTAGATTCTTAGGAATTGTAGGAACATACAAGACCTTACTCAAGAGGGTACTACCATCCTTGGCGTTCACTGATCCAATTGACTTCACATTGTGCTTTGTATTGTCACCTGTTTGAACTACATGATTAGTTACCTTATTTTCCAAATCAGGGTGATTGCTACACCCTGAGTCAATGTAGAAGACTCTTTGGTCTTCACTTTGTCTTTCACAAGTTGCATTCATTATCAATGTTGAATCCTCCTTCTGATCTGAAGCATAATTGTAGTATGTATTGTTGTATTGTTGACTTTGGAATCCTCTACCTGCATTTCTTCCAAAATAACCTCTACTACCTCTACCTCTGAAATTACCTCTTTGATTTCTGCCACCTCTTCCTCTTGAATTAAAGTTCTGATTATATCCACCATTACTCAGAGTATTATGCC
>CM035410.1:39741853-39931853 GCA_020310875.1 Ceratopteris richardii | reverse complement strand
TGTAAGCCTTCAACCACACCTTTTGAGGTAAATCACAAATTGAGCAGGTATGGAGGAGAAGAGTTCAAAGACATGAATAAATATAAGAGTTTGGTAGGTAGTTTAATCTATGCTACATTGAAAAGACCAGATCTTACATATGCAGTTGGTGTTTGATCACAATTAATGCATTGTCCAAAGAAAACCCATTGGATTGCAACACAAAGAGTGATAAGATATATCAAAGGAACTATGAGTGAAGGTTTGTATTATGGATTTACTTTTGACACTAGAATCAAAGTGTTTAGTGATGCAGATTGGGTAGGTAATTCAGATGATAGAAGGTCTACTCATGGTTACCTATGTTATGTTGGAGATAAGCTAATCTCTTGGTGTTCAAAGAAGCAACATACAATTGCTTTGTCATCCACAGAAGTTGAGTATAAAGGAATGGTGGAAGCTACAAAGGAAGTAATCTGGTTGAAGAACTTGTTGAAAAGTCTTGGAATTGATTAGAGTACTCCAATCATATTTGGAGATAACATGAGTTCATTGTATTTAGGAGGTAATCCTAGTTTTTATGCTAGGACATAGATTCAATATCATTTCTTAAGACAAAAGGTGGTTGTAAAGAAATTGAAGTCATGTATACACCAACAAAAGAGCAAGTGGTAGATATGCTGACAAAAAGCTTGGATGGACCCAAGTTACAAAGGTTTAAAGAGATGGCAGACATAAAGAAGAATAGCATAATCACAATTAATGATTGAGGGCAAGCTATTGGTGCAAAGCAATCAATAATTAGTGATTATGAAGTGATTGAAGCAGTTCAAAGATCAAAAGAAAGTTAAGAAGGTTAGGGAAGACATTCTATACACATATGTACATTATGAGTGAAAATTCTTGTAATATAGCCATGAATACTTATAAGAATGATAGAGAGTTATGTAATAGATATGGGATGAGTACAAATGTACATATATAAGTCAACCATGTCAACAAATTAAGGTAGTAGAATCAATAGAGTGCAATTCTATGAGTGATAGATGTGTTGTCTTCTTCTTAGAATAGCATTGATTCTATCTTAGATTTCTCTCAGCATGATCATGTGGATCAGGAAATATTTTGTACACATCTAATTCACAATTTAATCAAGCTATGACCAAAGTTTCATCATCTAATTCTCTTCAGGTTGTGTGTATGACAAGTAGGAACATTCAGATGTAGAAGTCTGTAAGTGAAGTTCTCATAATCGCACATTTTGTTGTTCAAAGATTTACTTGGATCTTAGTGTTTAGTGTAAAGTTTTTTATGATTGAGCATTCAAAATTTAATTTATAAGATAAGGCAGTTATGGCTAAAAGCCTGTAGCAAAATGGGCTATACTTTGAGAGAAATCAACTTATGAAGTTGACCATGTCAAAGTTGCCATGTCAGGAAGACAATTTTTGATATACATTTGATCTAAGTGATCAAATCAAAGATTTAGTAGTTCTTTTGGAGAACTAATGATCATTATAGTTGGGCAAAAGTAGCATGAATGTGTGTTCATCATTTGAATGATTAAATTTGAAGCTATGTGCAAATATTGAAGTCTATTTTTGAAGAAGACTTTCTAAAGTTGAAGAAACTTCATATAGAGACATATTTTTCAATGATCTTGGAGACTAATGCAAAGTTTGTGTAAATTTTGGTTTATTCTTGATATAGAGAAGCTCTTAAATCAAGATAGATAAAAAAATTGGAGATTTAAAGGTCTCCAGTAGTTCGACTAGACCCTTTCACTCCTCATCTTCCACACATCTTAGAAGTATTCCATTGGAGTCTTTGAAGTACAACCTACCTACTAGTATGTGGAGGTTCCTTGTTTGCCATAAATCCTTATTACTATTTATATTGATCCTATGATGTGATCCATGTTTGAGTATAGGTATCAATTTTTTCAACCCATTTTGGACATACTTCTAGGTTGAACAAGTGCCTGGTAGCACGTCAATTACCCTTGTGGGTGGGTCTCCATGAGTCAATCTTGACAAATGGTCCACTCTTACATGTGTATTGCCTTTCTTTACTACCACTTCGAAGTCAAACTCCATTAGTAGTAGAAACCATCTCACTATCCTTCCTATATTACAAGGTTTATTGACCAAGTAGAATAGAGCTTGGTGATCAATAAAGAATTTATATCTATTTGCTAGGTGGTAATGTTTGAACTTGTTCATTGCGAAGACCATTCCTAATCCTTCTCATTCAATTGTAGTGCAATTGCATTCTACTTGATTGAGTTCTACTACCATAGGCTATTGGGTGATCTAAATTTCCTTCATGTGCAGGTTGTGCTAAGATACATCGAATGGTGTAATTAGATGCATCCACATGAATATGGAATGGTTTATTCCAATTTGGTACTTTTAAGATTGGAGGTGATCTCAATCTTCTTTTCAATTCATGAACAAGGTTTTTTCGCACTATTTTGTCTAATTGAATTGGGTCAACAACCCATATAAGGGTTTTGCAATCATGCATACATGTGGATGAATCATTTGTAATATCCACAATGTCCCATAAAAGCTTGCACTTCCTTAGCATTCTTTGGTCTTGGTAGTTCCAAAATAACTTTTATTTTATGTTCATCATTTGAGATGCCATTTTTGGACATAATATGTCCCAATATTTTACCTTTTCTAACGATGAAGACACACCTCTCTGGATTCAGACAGACTCTATATTGTTTGCATTTGTCGAATATTTTTCTTAATTTGAGTATGTGAGCTATGTGTTGAGAAGAGCAGGTACATAGGTCATCCACATAGACTTCCATGCTTTTCCTCAGAAATTCTTTGAACAAATGGCACATTAATCTCTGGAAGGTTGTTGGGGCATTGGTCAATCCAAATGGCATAAATCTAAAAGCATACACTCCCCATTCAATAGAAAATGTGGTCTTATGCTGGTCCTCAGTAGCGATGGCTACTTAGTTGTATCCAGAAAATCCATCAAGGAAGTTGTATACTTGCTTGCTACTCTTTCCAAGAGATGATCTATAATAGGTAAAGGACAACTATCATGAATGATAGCTGCATTAACCTTTTTCAAGTTAATACAAAGTTTTTTGTTTTTCTTTGGCACTACTACCAGTGTTCAATTTCATATATAAATCCAACTACCAATAACTTATCAATCTCCTCTTTGATCTTGGCTGAATATACAACATTTTAGGAGTATGGTCTTTGTTTCAAGGGCTTTGCATTTGGAGTCATCAGAACCCTATGACAACAGATAGAGGGATCCACACCTTTAAGATGTTTATATGTCCATGCAAATACATCTTTGTATTGTTGAATCAACTCTATGAGTTCTTGCTCTTCTTCCATCAGTACATCCATACCTATATATGTACATCTCTCTTCTTCTACTTCCATTGTTACTATTACCTTTTTATTTTGTTCTTTATTGTCATAAGTCATTCCGTCCTGAGCTTCTCTTGTTGGCATTTGAATAGCTATTTTCAGTTCTTCAACTTAATGCCTCTTAACATGTTCTGGTACTTCAAAGGATTCATGATGTGGCTCTTCATAAACTTCGTTTTCTCCACCATAGTTTTCTCTTGATACTTTTCTATGGCTAGTACATTATTGTTTACTTTGGTATCTTCTTTTTCTATCTCTCTCAGGTATTGCTCTTCTGAATCAAATTTCGATTCCATTTCTATGTTTTCATAGTCCTCTCTCCATTCTTTTTCTACCAATTCTCCTAGTTCTACTTCTTGGAGGACTACCATGTACATACTTACATCATATCCTTCCTCATCTCTATATTCATTCATACTCAATACTTCCTCATTCAGACAAACATCTAATGTGGCTAATATTTCCATCCATGCATGTGGCTGAAATGCTTCATGTGGAAATATTTGTGGTATGTAAGTAGGGTCTTCTATGGGTATGTGCCTTTCATGTCCTACTGGCCAAGCTTGTGATCTTTCTTCTTCTTGTTTCACTTCTTTACACATTCATAGTTGGGCATCCTCATTCATCCAAGATTGGTTTTTTGATCCCGCACTATGGATGGACACATGATCTTCTTGTTTATGGATAGGGTTCCACTGTAAGGGTGGTACATCTCTATATGATAAAGTATGAAAATTTATCTTCATTGTGGCACCTTGATGTTGGAGGTATAATGCATCTCTTCCCCAATCTTGCACTACCCTCAGCTGTCTCATAAAGGGTCATCCTGAGATCATCTCATAATTACTTGCGTGTGTTCAAACTCCACTATGCAAGTCATCAAGATGACCTTTTCTAGAATTCCTAGATCTCTTTCAACATAACTATCTACCAATTATAACTTCATTCGAGTAGGTCGTAGGGATGGTTTTGCCCATTTTTTCCATATTTTCTTGGTGGTTATCCCTACTCCTGCTCTCGTTTCTGAAATAGCTTTGGTCGTGTATCCTCAAAATGTAATTGGGAGGCATGTATTCCCTTCATCTCCCTCGCTAAATTCTCCCACTTTGTCAATTCAAATTTTTATTGTGGGTGTCATCTCCACTTTATATTTTCCCGTAGATGGGTTTTTCTCTTCCAAATTCAAGTGTTGAGCTAATTTCTTCTACAACTGAGGTTTGACTTGAAGCAACTCCTCCAACATTAAGGAACAATGAGCTTTAGTTCTTTTTAGCTCAGATAATGTGTTTGAGGTTTCATCTTGTAATTTCTTTTCTCTTCCCCTGATTATGGGTGCAAGGAAAAACTCAAATCTTTGCTCATATTCTCTGGTGTAATTAGGAAACGTTGTCAAGCTCATTCCTTCCTCTCTATTATGATCTAGGTTGGGCAATTCGTCAGAGGTCACCTTTGGTTCCAATGTCAGTTGATTTCTAGAGGTGTCTAACTCTTCAAAAGGAGGTATTTTGTTTTTGTTTTTCTTCCATCAGTCTTCTTGAACTTTGGCCGAAAGGTCAAGTGACCACTTAGCCTCTACTTCAGGAATTAGGGAATTTCATTCTTCATTCTCATTAATCATGTCTTCTTTCAACTTCTCATCTTGCTTGTCCTTCTTTAGTCATGGATTGATAGATTCTACCCATCCTTAAAATTTTGCTTTACATATTCTGGTCTCAGAGAGGGATAGTACAGATTTCTCTAGCATGGTCTAAGCAATCTCGATTAATTTCTTGTAGAATTCCAATCTTTATTTTTGTAAGTCTCCTCTTGGGTAGATTCTTTCATGTTGCTCTAGACTAGGTTCCATCTCTATCATAGACTGATAGGATTTTAACCACATGTTCAAATCTTCAGGCATTGGATCTGCTAGAATTGATCCTCCCAGTTCTTTAGTTTTTTTTTCTTCATCACCATATTGGCTCTCTGGTTTGCTGATTGGTTTTCTTTGAGCTCCATCTCTTTTGGCATCTGTTCTTTCTCTTCAGTTCCTTTCTTTAATCCATTTGTTTTTAATTTTTTCTTGCCTAGCCTTCCATGTTTGAGCCTTCTTAAGTTTGGAGGTATCCTTAGGTTCTTCTAAGTCATCGACAACTTGGTTTCTAGATTCTAGCTCCTCCTCAATCTTAGGGTTCATTCAATCTCTTTCCAAGATTTCCTTAGTCATCACTCGGATAATGGCTTTTAAAGGCACTGTGTATTCTTTTTCCTTTCCAAAGGACTCGATTACTTTGATCACATTAATTCATGCAATTGATGAAACATTATTAGGATTCTTAGGGTAGTCTCTAAACAAATGTTATTAACATTACAACATCCTTCCTAGACATGTGGGGCTGGTGGGTTATATGGCACGGTGCACTCCCTAATGAGATGGTCTCCACCACATCTATACCATGGTCCTCTTGGTATAGGGGGTCTTGTTGCAGGTGTGCTTGGAACTGGGGACCTAGTCATACTCCACAAGACTTGTTTCATAGGAGTAGTAATCTCCTTAGGTTTGATCAAATCCATGGCTTAGGTTTTCTATGTTTGTCAATGGAGTGGTTGGCACAATGGCTCTCTCTTGATTTTCTTCCAGTTGAGCATACTTCACTAGCACTTCATTTTTAGGATGTGGGGATTTTTTCCCTAACACAGGTTGAGGTTAACTCTATCCCCTGTATTTGTATGGTCTTGGTGCCATAGGTGGTCCTTGGTAGGGGCCATATCTAGGAACCTCTCTCCTTTGATCTTTGGGTGGGTAGCCATAAGTTTGATACTATGGTGGTGTAGAGGGTCTAGGCTATCTATTAAAGGGGAAATTTTCTATGCTATGATTTATGTGATTTTGTTCAATATGACAATACAAATTGGGTCCCTTAGCCTATTTTCGATTGTATTGATAGGATTGTGGGGGTACTAGTCCTCCTCTTACACAAGTATAAGATGGATGGTCCCCACCACAATGCATGCATCCTCTTAGCATGGGTACCCTCAATGGAGGATTTTGGTATTTTTTCTAGCCTTGAGAAGCTAACCTCTTGGCCACTAAGTTTGCGAGTTCTTCTACATTGCTGATGTTAGAGGTTGCATTACTAATCATATCCTTTGATTTTGTCGGGTTTTGTGGGATTTTTAGGTCTTTAGCTAGGGTCTCTTCCAAGTCTATACACTCCTATAGAAAATCTCTCAAGGTCTATAAGTGTTTCACATAAACCAAGGTTCTCAATGTCCCATTGGTTAAGCCATCTAAGAACCGAGATATCATCTTCTATTATGAGGGTCTCCTACTCACAAGACACCTATCTACATATTGATTAAATCGTATGGCTGCTATTTTTACAGTCTCATTAGGGGTCTGTTTGAAGCTATGAATCAACGAAGAGTTGTGTTTGATACCCCTCTTGGTGAACTTACCAATGAATTCTTGAAAGAATTGTTTGATATTTACAAAATGGTAATTGGGGTCCAAAGGTTGGAACCATGTTAGTGTTGTTCCAATAAGGTAAGACCAAAACATTCATATTGGATGAAGAAATTGTCCACCTCTTCAGCACGTAGCACTTGCGTGAATTTAGCAATGTGATCGTAAGGCTCTCCAAAACCATTGTAACGATTCCTCATGCATTTGGCTACTTAAATAGGTCTTAGTCTTCTACCTGGCTCTAGTGGTCAAAGGACTGTGGGGAGAGCAAGATGTACTGGTTGTATTCATGGTCCTCCTCCTTGTGGTGGTCTCATGAGAAAAGGTGGCCTCTTCATATTTCCACTTCTTGGGTTGACCTAATAGTTGGGATTGGTTCTTGGCATGGAAAAGTGCACCTATGGCTTAAGTGGCACACTTTGTTGATTGGTTTGCCTAGAGGTTGGGTTCTCGGAGCTCTCTTATGTCCTAAAGGGGTTTTGAGATGTGGTAGCCTAGTCTCGAGGAGGGAATATTGGTAACCTTAAATGTCTCAGTCTTGACTTGTTAGCATCATCAACATGCCAATATCTCCTCTTATTCTAGTCTAGGTAGGTAACTTTGGATGAGTCTTTTGGATCTTGCAATTCATAGATAATGGTAGGGTTCATGCCTTCTCCTTGTATGGGAGAAGTGGCTTGTAATAATTTGTCTACTCCGCTCACCATGTACACATCAATTAAATCATCTATTAGCAATGCAACTGGCAATAGCTATAGACATCGGCATATAGAGGAAACATGTAAAAGAAAATGCATGAAAATTCGGGGGGGGGGGGGGGGGGGGGGGTGCATTCATTTTCAAAAAAGGTTGTTTCATTATAAGTAACCAAACTCTCAACTATGATTTTTATCACTCATGTGACATATGTAATATAGAAAATCCCAATTTTGTCTCAAACCACTCCATTTTGTGCAAGCCAAGGAGTCCTCAAGCTTGAGGAGCCTAGATAGAGTACTCATACCAAATTTTGTAATTTTTGGACTTTGTTTCGACCTCTGAATGAGCCTTAGAATTTAGAATTTAGAGCCTAAATTCTAACTAGGTCAGAGACTAGGTTCAAAACCGATCAAAACTAGTCGAAAAACTATAAAGAGATCTAGAGGTCTCATTTTGAGAAGCTAAAAGGATTAGACAAAGTGACATTGTAAAAGTGTGAGTGTAAGAGCTATTTTTGAGTAATACAAGTGTGATTCTCGCTTTCCATTGTATCTCCTTTTGTCTCTACCTTGTGTGTTTGTATGTATGCATGCACTTATGTGCTTCTCACCTTCACCTTTGCGCACATCACTCGTTCACGATCTTTATATCACCCTATCTCTTCCGTGGATTAACAATTAAGGAGGTGGAGCTTCTTGATGCAGTACTTGCCATTGTCTAGAACAACACCAAATTTGGTGTCATTTTCGGGGATGAGCTCTAGGACGAACGTGTGATGGTAAGAGTGTTTGGAGATTATAATTGGAAGTTAATTAACTAGGGTTTTATTGTTGTTTTTGTGTTGTTTTTATCTTCCTTGACCTCCCCTACACCCATTCTTCATCCCCACATCTTCTCCACACCTCGTGAAAATTCACCAAAATTCTCTTCTCATTTCCCTCATTTGTGAGAGATCAAGTGAGAGAGAGAGAGAGCAGGTGAGAGAGTGTGTTTCCATGTGTTTGTGAGATGTATTTGTAGGATATTGCTTCAGTACAAGATTACGAAACACTACACAAGTAAAATTTCTAAGATTTCACCCTTTCTATCGAATGTTGCGATGGTATGAGAAGTTCATATTTTTGTGAATGCATCATAGTGAGGGTGTAGAGCATCTTAGCAAATGAATGAATCTATAGCTACATCCCAAAAATTTGTCATTTTTTGAACCATCGTGATAGGCTCACACCATCACAATAGGGTCACACCATTGCAATGGGGCATCACCATCATGATTGGCTCACACCACCACGATGATGTCTGGCCATCATGATGGGCTCAAGTCATTGGGATGACTCCTATGTACCATTGCGATGAACACCCCAACCATGCCATCGTGATTGGTTCATACAATCATGACGCCTTCAGACCATCACATAATGAGGCCTTCCTTGACTTGGTTGTATTTTGAAAATGCTCTTCCAAAGCATTCCACACATCTGTTGCACTTTCTAAGCTTCTAATGTGAGGTGGAAGATAATCATTTATAGCCATGTAAATGATGCTCCTAGCTTGAGCATCCTTCTTCATCCAATTCTTCAGATCTGCAAGCTCCTCCCTAGTTGGAACACCAGGATCTTCAAACTTAGGCTTTTCTTCTTCTCTTGCAATGAATGCCATCAAATCTTTGCTCATGAGGTGTGCCTCCATCCTCATGGACCAAGCTGGATAGTTTTCCCTATCTAGCTTATCAATCTGCAAGCTTTCTCCCATCTTTGATCTTTGTCTCTAGTACTGTTAAGATAAATGAATATGCTTTGTACCTTTAATGCAAAACTTCAATCTTTCAGATCCTCTTGAGCTCAATCTTCACACATCTTCAGGTTGTCTTCAAGACTTTAATCTTGTCCACCTTCAATTTGAAAAAGCTTCAATGTCTGCAATAGTCGGGACTTCAAATGCTCTTTCCTTCACTTTATATTGCACCTTTTGCTCTGATACCATTGATGGAGACCTCTAAATCTCCATATTCTTGATCTATGCTGATTTAAGAACACTTCTATATCAATCATAGACCAAAATTTACACAAATGTTACCATGATTTACAAAATCATTCACAAACACTTCTCTGTGTGAAGTTTCTTCTTCTTCAAAGAGTCTGCTTCAGAGATTAAGTTCATTACCTACAAACATCTTCGAATTTCGAGCTTTTGGATGGATCTTCTAATTATCCCATGTGGATTTTCATGATGATGAATATTTTAGTGACAAAGGATTTATGGAGTATTAGCAATGGATCCCTAACAAGACCCAGATGAGAAGGCGAAGAAGGAGCTACAACAACTTCAAGAGATATTGGAATTACTATTACAGAACCAACTAAAGAAGAGGTAACCACTTTGACATCCAGAGTCATAGGTAGGCCTTTAGCTAGAGTTCCTCCTACTGAAGATCAGTTGAAAGGAATGGAAGAGAATGAAGAAGCACTTTTATCTTCATCAAAGGAGAAGAAGGAGAAGAAGGAGAAGAAGGAAAAACAATCCATAAAGGAAAGTAGGTCCCTCTCACCTTCTACTCTAGATTCTGTATCTACTACATGTAAAGAGAAGTCTTCTAAGAAGAAGGAAGTAATATTTTTTTACTACAAAACTTGTACATGTTATAAAAGGATTGCAACAGAAAAGAAAAAGGCATCAGGTAATGTTGCAAAAGATGATAAAAAAGGGAAATCTCAAGGTGATTCTTACACCTGCATCACCATTGAGGAAGTAGCTTTTGATCAGGTAGCTTTACAAGTTCTTTTTGCAAGTCCTTGGATATTTGACTCAGGTGCTATAAAGCATATGACAGGTTGCAGATATGTGTTTTCTTCTCTTTCCTATTCTTCAGGTAGAAAAGTTACTATTGCAGATGGCAATGATTTGGATGTTGTGGGAATAGGAACAGTAACCCTAACGTCAAGAGAAGGTGGTAATTTTCATATTTTAGATGTTCTTTATGTACCTGAAATGAAGAAGAATCTGCTATCTATATCTACATTTTTAGGTGATGATTTTAAAGTTGTAGTTGAGAGAGACCTTTGTAAGATCTTATCACACAAAGATGATAAGTGTATTTTGCAAGATGAGCATAGAGGAGGGATCTTTGTTTTGTCAAAAATCAGTCAGCCATATGCAATCAAATCTTCGTCACCGATGGAAGATAAAGAAGTAGAAATTCCAAAGTTCATTAGTGAAAATGACTATGGATTTTTTAGAAAGATTTTGGATGTACATGTTCAGCCGTATCAGGAGGGAGTTAAAAATCCTAAGATTCAAGAAAGAGTTGAAGAAAGAGGAATTTCACAACCTTCTACAGAGTCAGTTCCACAAGAGACTTTGATTCTAGAAATGGAAGAAGTTGGAGTTCCAGAAAGTCCTAGTACCTCCGCAGGACAAGTTCCAGAACCTGTGGAGGCTGAAAGTTCAGAAAGAGTTTCACCACTATTTAAGGATAGACCTACTTGGTTATATCAAACTTAGAAAGATAGTGGTATAAAGACTTTTATTAGAAGAACAAGGAGTTAGACTAGACAACAACAACAACAACAACAAGATCATGTAAGAACAAGAAGTCAGATTAGACAACAACAACAAAAAGATCATGTAAGTTTTGCTGAAGACTTTGAGATTCATGATATTTTGGCACTTATGACTGTTGAAGATGAACCTTCATGTGTTAAAGATGCACTTAACGTTCCTATTTGGAGAAAAGCTATGCAAGAAGAGATTGATTCTATTCATAAGAATCAAACTTGGTAGCTATGTGATTTACCAGAGGGAAAGAAGGCTATAGGTGTAAAATGGATCTTCAAAATCAAAAGGAAAGTAGATTGTACTATTGATAGATACAAGGCCATGTTAGTTATCAAAGGGTATGCACAACAAAAAGGTATTGATTATGATGAGACATTTGCTCCTACATCTAGGATGACTGTTATTAGGTCAATACTTGCTCTAGCAGCACATTTTGGTTGGCATATATATCAAATTGACATAAAGAATTCTTTTCTAAATGGTGATTTACATGAGGATGTGTGTATTCAGCCACTAGAAGGTTTTGAAGAGATAGGTAAAGAACACTTAGTGTGTAAGCTTATAAAAGGTTTATATGGATTGAAACAGGCACGTAGAGCATGGTATGAAAAAATACATACATATCTTTTATCCATTGATTTCCATAACCTAGATGCTACTCCAAATCTTTATGTCAAAACTAAAATAGGTATGATGATTATAACAATCATTTATGTGAATGATATTATAGTCACAGGTCCCAGAGATGAAGATTTGGAGATGTTCAAAGAACGATTGAAGCAAACATTTGATGTGAATGATTTAGGCATTTTGCATTATTATCTTGGGATTCAGTTTCTGTTTCGAAATGAGTGTATCTACATGACACAACAAAAGTACATTGAGAAACTTTTGGAGAGGTTTCAAATGAGTGATTCTAAACCTATGCAGACACCTATGGATCAGAACATGTCTTTACAAATGGTAGCAGATGTAGAGCCATTTGATGCTACTCTATATAGTCAAGCAGTTGGTTGCTTGATATATCTTTGTAATACACGTCCTGATATATAGTTTGTTGTTTCTCAAGTATCAAGGTTCATGCCGAATCTGACAATGTTACATTGGAAATCAGTAAAGCAGATCTTTCGATATTTGAAGGGAACTTCAAATTTTGCTATGGTATTTTTGAAATCTACACATTTGTTAATAAAAGGATTTTCAGATTCTGATTGGGCACGTAATAAAGACACAAGAATAAGTACTAGTGGATTTTCTTTTTATCTTGGATGTTGTCTTATCTCATGGCTTTCGAAGAGACAACCCACTATTTCCACTTCATCCTGTGAAGCTGAATATCGTGCAACATTTACACCTAGTCTAGAGTCAGTTTGGTTGTAGAAGATTTTCATTTATCTTGATGTGAGAGTACATGAACCCATTCATATATTTTCACATAGCCAGAGTGCTATAGCTATAGCTAAGAATCCAGTGCATCATGCAAGGACAAAGCATATAAAGGTACACTACCACTATATTCGAGGGCAGATAGCTAAGAAGCACATTGAGCTAGTATGCTCCTTCTAGTGAGAATGTTGCAGATATATTTACCAAAGCATTGACTAGAGATAGTCATAAGAAGATTTGCAGGTTACTAAAGCTTGTACCAATATGACATTGAAGGAGGGATTGTTGGAGTCAATGTCAATATTGATCAACAATAGCTTCATTAGAAGCTTTCTCTTCAAGTCGTGGTCACAAAAGCCTTTGTACTATGTGTTAGAAGTTGTACATGAAGAGCATGTGGCAACGTGGGTGCCTTGGATAGCGCATCCTCCTCCCAACATGGAGACCCGAGTTTGGATCCTGTTCACCGCAGTCGCCTGGAGGATTTTTTGGAAAAGCAAAACGATGGCAGCCAATTGTTCGCATATTTTTTTACGAGTGATGCCTTTCAATAGCGATAGTCATTTTCCACGATTGCTTTAGTTTTATTTCTTTTCTCTTATGCTTTTCATTAGAGTACCAATACTATAAAAGAAGAGGCTTGGCTCATTATGGATAACTCACTCAAAGATTTCAAGCTAGAGTTTGAAGGTCTTCTTGAAGAGAGAGTGTTCACACCTACACAGGCCTTGGGAGGATCTTCCTACTTCATGTTACTTGTCGATGACTATAGCAGGAAGATGTGGGTGTACTTCCTTTGCAATAAGGCTCAAGCTTTTGGTAAGTTTAAAGAATGGCTTCAACTTGTTGAAACTGAAACAGGGAAGAAGATGAAGAAATTCAGGACAGACAGTGGTGGTGAGTTCACATCAACAGAGTTTGAAGATTTCTACAAGAGTAAGGGAATCAAGCATCAACTCACAGTGGCACATAGTCCTCAACAGAACGGTGTTGCAAAACGTTGGAATCGAACCATCATGGAGATGGCAAGGTGCATGTTGAAAGGAAAGGGTCTGCCTAATCAGTTTTGGGCAGAGGCTGTCAACACTGCTGTCTACATCTTGAATCGAAGCTACACCAAGGCACTTGATGGAAAGACTCCACAAGAAGCCTACACTGGTAAAAAGCCTTCTGTTTTCCATTTCAAAGTATTTGGAATTGAATGTTATGTACATGTTCCAGATAGAGAGAGAAACAAGCTTCAACCAAAAAGCATCAAATGTATCTTCCTAGGGTACAGTGAAGATAAGAAGGCTTATAAACTTTATGACCCTAAGGCTAAGAAGATCATTGCGAGTCATGATGTGGTGTTTAAGGAGGAGTAGCCACATGCAGTGGAGGAGGAAAAGAGAGCTTCCACTTTATCATCAGGCGAAGGGGCAATCCACTATGAACCTGGCCCAAGAGCTATCCCTTCTACACAAGAGAAGGAAGCATCATCTGAAAGTCACCAACCTGTCGACACCCAAGTGGAAAAGCCATTGCCACGTTGGGTGAGGCAGCTCTATGATTCTGCAAACCCCATCCCACAGTCACTAGAATAGGTTGCAGATGGACCGAGGCAATCATAGAGAATAGAGGAACAGAGACGGGCAAGCGCCCATATTGTAAACATAGCCTTGATGGCTGAACTCATTCAAGAAGAAGCAAAGGAACCAACCAATGTGGAAGAGGCACTCCATGATCCGAATTGGAGGGCTGTCATGCAAACAGAATACAACAATATCATAAAGAATGGAGCTTGGGAGCTAGTGGATCGACCCCCTAAGCATAAAGTCATTGGCACCAAGTGGGTTTGGAAGCTAAAGTACAAGGCTGATGGTACTCTAGAAAAATATAAAGCAAGACTTGTTGCACAGGGCTACTCACAAGTTGAAGGCATTGACTTTTGTGAATCATTTGCCTCGACTGCAAGAATGACTACAAACCAAGTAGTACTAGCTGTGGCTGCACATAAGCATTGGCCAGTCTATCACATGGATGTTAAATCAACGTTCCTGAATGGAGACCTCAAGGAGGAGGTATATGTGTCTCACCCACCAGGGTTTGAGGCTCCCCATTTAGAGAACAAGGTATGTAAGCTGAAGAAGACATTATATGGGCTAAAACAAGCCCCTAGAGCATGGTACCAACGGATAGATAAGTATCTCTTGGATCTAGGGTTCAAAAGTTGTGCTTTTGATGCTAACTTGTATGTTCTAAAGAAAGGAGGGAAGACAATTGTGCTTGTACTCTATGTAGATGACCTTGTGATTACAGGGAACGATGATGCTCTTCTTTAACAAACAAAAGATGCCCTGAGTTCAAAATTTGAAATGATAGAATTGGGCTTAATGCATTATTGCTTAGGTCTTGAAGTTTGGCAGGAACCAGGGAAGATTTTCATCTCTCAACAAAAGTATGCAAGGCAGATATTGAAGGCATTCGACATGGAGGATTGCAAGGAAATTTCTACACCTATGGAGGTCAACAGAAAATTATCTATTGAAGATACTTTACCTCCAGTGGATATTGGAAGATACAGGAAATTAGTTGGAAGTCTCATCTACTTGTGCAATAGCAGAGCAGACATCTCTTATGTTGTTGGAGTAGTAAGCAGGTTCTCTAATAAGCCTTGCCAAACTCATTGGAAGGAAAGCATGCAAATACTCAGGTATGTGAAAGGAGCCACTGATTATGGCATTCTTTATGAAGAAGGATCATCCCTAGTCGGATACTGTGACTCAGATTGGGCCGGAGATATTGATACCAGAAAATCAGTTTTTGGATATTGCTTTTCTTTAGGATCAGGGATTTTCTCTTGGATCAGTAAGAAGCAACCGACTGTAGCATTATCTTCTACTGAAGCTGAGTACAAAGCTGCATGCGTTGCAGCATGTGAAGTAGTATGGTTGAGGAGGATCCTATGGCACATAGGAATACAAGGACAAGAGGCTACAGAGTTGAAGTGTGACAACCAAAGTTGCATGGCCATCGCCAAAAATCCTGTTTTCCATGCACGTACCAAGCACATAGAAATCCAGTATCACTATGTGCGTGAGTTGATTGAGGATGGGGTTGTGGAGATAACCTATTGCCCTACTGAAGAAAATGGAGCACACATCTTCACCAAGGCTCTTGGGAGAGAGCAACTTCTTTGACATTTTCCAAAGCTTGGGATTGGACCAAGGAGGTAGTTCACCATCGGGTGGACATTGAGGGGGGGTGTTAGATATGCTCAATACTCCACCCTCATGTGACCACAAATGATCCATGGTGCTCTAAGTTGTAAGGCCCCCATTATGAGGAGAAGCCATTATGAGAGCCCGGACATTTGTGGAACCCTAACTTCCAAGTTAGATGAGGTCTATGTGTGACCATTGATGGTTGTAGATGATCTTTGTGAGCCTAGCTGTTAGGTTAGGTAGGGCATAAACTTCCAGGCCATTGTGTTGCCATTTAAGGTGAAAATAAAGGCCCTGTGGCGTCGCGCGGTTTCCCCATAGAACCTTAATGGGGGAAGTGCAGAGGGGGGCTTGCCCCTTTCTGCGGGGTTCGGGGGCCTATCCCCCTGCCCCTAGGGCCGAGATGGTAGAACTTCTGGTCGTGGAGATATTGTCGGATCATATATTTTACCGACTATTTTGTATCTCCCGACTACGTTTATCTATACCGAACCACCTTGTAAAAGCTATATAAGCACGGCCCAAGTCGAGCTTTATATATCATTGCGCACTGGTAAGCCCTTCATCTAGAGTCTATCTAGATCGCCATCTAAGCTCCACAGTGGGAGCGCACGGGTGGACAACACCGTCATTGTAACTGCATTACGCTCGGCAATTTGAGAATTTGAGTTCTCTATCTCTCAGTATCCATCTATCTTTGTCTGCGTTTTTCTCTCAACTCTGTCTACAGGTCTATTCCGCTGTCCTGTTCTTTTCTTACAGGGAATGGTATGGGAAGGGTGATATAAACAAAAAACTTAAAATATCGTGATGATGGAGATGGAGGTGGGAAATGGTGATGATGATGATGGTGAAGGAAATAGATAAAAGTGAAGAAAATACCTATAACTCCAACATCTCAATTCCATGTCTTACCATCACACACTCGTCCTCAAAGCTCGATCCCTGGCAATGGCACCAAACTTTGGTGTAGCTCAGTGATAAGTAGCACCTCCTTTAATGTCAATCTAGGAAGACATGAGGATTGTATGAAGACCTCGAACAAGTGATGGCACAAGTGTGTGAGTGAGAAGCACACAAACATGCACACACATACACACACACGCACGCAAGGCAAGAACAAAGAGAGAAACAATGGAGTTCTTTAGATTACTCAAAAAATTCTCATATACAAGCTAAAATCACTGACAAGCTAACCGCAAAAATGAGCTCTCTAGCTCTTTTTATAGTTTTTGACTAGCTTTGGTCTTGTCCAGACCTAGTATCCAGCCTAGTAAAAAATTAGGTTCCTATGCTATTTTGGAGGCTCAAACGAGCTCTAAAAATTATGAAAATTGATACATAAATACTTCTAATACTCCTCAATCTTGAGGACTCCTCGACGTGAACAAAATGGAGTCGAATCTACCAAAAACGGTATTTACAATGTTCATGTAGTGATGAAAATCATTGTTGAAAAGAGATTGGGTTGGAAAATTTGACTGGCCTACTTGTCAGATCTTCGTTGACTGCCTTGCCTACTTGTTCCTTCTCTCTGCTCTAACTCCCTTCGTTGGCTTCCTTGTCATGTAGGTCTTTGAGTTCCCTAGCTGCTACCAACAATAGGCCACAAGCTTATTACACAAAATCACTTGAGCATAGTGAGACTTATCCTTATCACTACGAGGCACCACTTATGGAACCAAATTGGGAGCTAGAATACTCCAAGGTCATGTATAAAAATCCTAACCCCATGCCCCAATTGAGACAAATGAGACCACAAGCCCCTAGAGGACCATGTTTTAGATATCAAGGCAACCGTTTCATTCGTGAGTGCCCCCATCCACCAACTCCAAGACAAGGACAAACCATCAAAATAAAAGCCTTTTCTCGTGACTGTGGCAAAAAACATCTCCCAAGATATTGTCCAAGGAACCTCTCTAGTGCGCATAAGGTTACACCAATTAATGTGGTAGGCTTGGTGATGGATTCTAGTTCAGGGAGTGTTAATGTGGCTTCTATACAGGCACTTACTAGGGCACAGGCCTTACAACAAGAGAAACCAGCTAAACAATCAGAGTCAAGTGAATCAGAACCGCCTTGTAAGAGGAAAACAACGACTTGGAAGGATACCAGAAAGAAGGCCAATCGTAAGTGGCTAGAAAGTTATTTGAACTAGAAGAAAGCTTGAGAGATGCAAAAACCAAAATTGCAAGCAGCACATCTCAAAACCCCTTTGTGTACCTGAGTCAAGAAGACTCAAGGACTTGTGCCAAAGAGACTAAACCTCATTTGCAACACAAGTGTGTATAGTGGGAAATTGACACACGCTTATATGTCAATCCGATCAAAAGACCTATCCAAGTGTATGAAGACATGTGCACACATGATGGAAAATGAAGTGGTTCAGCTGATATGCATGAGAAAAGATTAATCCACCTCTCAAACTCACTGAAAGACTGAAAGTGTCTGCCACGATACCTCTTACATTAGTTTTCAGTAAATCAAGGATTTCTCCTAGCTTCAAGCTCTGAATATAGTCAATAGGGTAGTCATTTCGACGCTCTCGATGAGACGCATATATTGAAAGTGGTTTCACTCGATTATGACAACCCTGCTTCAAGTTATGACCAAAATAGTGAATGGCGGGAAGTACCCACACTCACGCCACAACTCCTACAAGCTCACACACACACTACAGTAGCTCAAAAATAGTGGGGAGGGGTAGACAATAATCCTACACACACATTCCAAGCATTACACACACATACAAGATCAAAGAGAAGATGGAAATCTGCAGGAAAGAGGCAAATTCGAGATTTCAAAGCTCTCCTTGTTCACAATAGCAAAAAAAGTCCCTACAAAGAGTCACAAAGTGACTTATATACATGTGCCCTAAGTTTGGTCCTTTCACACAAGAGACCGGCACTTTAGTACTAAAAAGTGAAGTTCCTACTAATTTACAAGAGATATTTTACAACAAGTTGGGATTATGCAACTAGAGGACTCCTCTAGTGCATTTACATGGCTTGAAGGAATTCTCTAGGACTTTGAAGAAGAAAAATCATGCCCATTAATTTGAAAATTTTGGGGCTCTTCTCTTGTGCTTCTTTGCTCTGCAACAATCTCCCCCTCTTTGTCTCTGTCGTCCTTTGACAGGCTTTAGCTTCTCGTCGGCTGCTTGCTTAAGTCTTCTGAACACACGCACCCAGCGGTCGAAGCGGCAACAAGGACTATCAGAGATTTTGTTATTTTATCCGATGTAAGTCCTTTGCTTTTGTTTTCCTCTTGATATCCTGTACATCACAAATCTGGGTTGCTGCATTCAGTCAGGCTGCCATGCACGCCACCAGTGACTAGGAATGTGTTGTTCTTAGTCACATCTTTCTAGCTTTTGGTCTTCTGATTTGTCCTGGTTGCACACATCTGACCCTGTTGTATTGTTCTGAGCCTGTTTAGTTTGTTGACAACGCACGCTATCAGCGAAAGGATTACTACCTGCCAAATATTGTCTTGCACTTCTTCATGTATAGTTCCTGGCCCTGGTATGTCCTTCCCATGAAATGTCCTGGTTTTGATTGATCTTTAATTCCAATCCTCAGGACCTGGATGATTCGCGTTGTTGCCTGATGCATGCCCTTGCGGGGCTTTGGGCAGAGGGTGGTTCTTTCATTTTATGATCTTCATTCTTTATTGCACAGTATTTGACTTTGATCTTCTTCTTCTTTTCTTCTTGCTCGATTCCCCTTCCACACGTCCCTCCTCTTGAACTTTCTCATCCCCGATAGGCTTTTTGTGGCGACGTGAATAGGTTTGTATTGCTGCTTACTCTCTTTGATTCAGCAAATTGGCATGACATATCATAAATTCTTTCCACTGGTTTGACTTCACTCCGTCCTCTGGCGCTTGTCGGTGATCCGCAAAAAAGCTGGTTTCATAAGCCACCAGGCGTGCATTAAGATTTGAAGTCATTTTGACGAAAATTTCTGAATCTATTTCGAAGAAGCCAGTGAAAAATGCTTCTTCGAAAGTCTGCATATATGTTGACAGCAAAAACATAAGTCGAGAATAATACGCCATAAGTGTTAAGCGACCCAGAATGGTAGAAAGATAAAAAATAAGTGCTTTTGATCCTTGCGTAATGCCGATAATATTCAAAAATATATATTTTGCGTGCTGAAAGACTTTGATTATAGTAAGGATCATACTAAAAATTTTATTTGTCATTTTGATCGCTAAATCAGGGACAACGGAATATCTTGCGATCCAAAATTCCATTATTTTTACCATGTACTCTTCTGTTGGTAGGTAGTTATGTGGCGGACTAGGTAACAATGGATAATTCAGCCATTGAGTATTTATGCTTCCCTGGCGCTGACCTTCCCAAAATTGCATCCAGGAGCGTCTGTGGGGTACCGGGCAAAATGATGGATTGACTTGAAGCACATATGGTGAAGCTTCCCATTGTACCCGCAATGTAGGGTTCTTTTTCAATAGTTTCCGCCTCCATATGGGATCAGAATTTTCGAATTCCTCTTGAGTATACTTGAATGTATCTTGGCTGAACTAGAGGTTCATGTCCGGATCTTTATGTGTAGTATTCTTTATATATTGTCGCGTTTGTTCTTTCAGGAGACCATATGGTACATTGAAGGGCTTCAAAATTTGATCCAAATTTTTGCTTTTGATTTGGGCCTCCTTCATCACCTGGATTATTTGATCTTCGAATTCAGCAGTAAGCTGGGACACCAGTAGTGCCCTTTCCGGTCAGCTCAGTTCTGCAATGTCCCGAGTATTATGTTCAATGTGGACCTCCTGTTCCTCCCTTATCGGTGAATGATATGAGGGGGGAGAGAGAGGACGTACTTTAGTCTCTTCAGTAGCCGCGGCGGGTTGTGGAACTACTGGTGTCCCCTCAGTTGAATTTTGCTTGAGCTGTTCTCTCAGCTGCGTTATTGTCTCCTCTTGCTGCTTAATTTCTGCTTCAGCTTTAACAATAGTTTCCTTGTTTTTGAGTATCTCTTTAGCTACCACGTCAAGGTGATCAGTGTCCTCTTTACATTGCATAAGGTATCGATTCTCAACTTGTTTCCATTTAGTTCTTAGAGCCGCAATGTCATCCATTCGGCAATGGTGGTTTGCTCTTGCTTGAGCTGATCTTCATACTTAGCTATCTGTTTTTCTAATTCTGTGATATCCTTTTCTGGTCTTTCTTGCACTTTGATTGGCTGATCACTTAGAAGAGCTGTCATGAGCTCTTTGTTTCGGTTTCTTAGGTTTTCTGCCTCCTCCATGTATAGCTTTATTTGTGATTCGAGTATTTTACTTCTGGTGTTCATTCGCGCCTTCTCGGCCTCGCTCGCTTCATATTTCTTTTGTACCTCTTGCAGTTGTTCTTTTAATTTGGCATTTTCTGTCATCAAATCGTTGCACTTCTTTTTGGTTTCTTGGACTTCCTTTTCTTTATTTGTTATGTGCTCTCTTTCTAATTTCAATTCTGCCGAAAGATTCTTACTCCTTTCTTGAAGCTCATGCTTGTCCTGCATAGCTTGATCGTAGTCTTCATCAGACTCAAGCATTAATTGTTGTGTGTCCATTGCGGTTCGGATCATGTCCTGCACCACTGGCTTGAGCTGAGCGATGTCGACATTCAACCATGTCCTAGGTATGCTCGGAGCTTCTCCGGTTTGTACATCTTTTCCTTGCTCGACATGAACAGTTTCGTTGTGTGGTTGTCTAATTTTTAATTGTATGTTTTGTACTTTTTCTTCTTCATCCAAATCAATAGCTTTTGTGGCACTCCCTTGAAAGGTGACGTCCATGGGGGAGGGTTCTGCCACGACCCTTATTGGGGTTAAGGGTTCTTCTTCTTCTACTGTCGCTTCATGAGGCTCTTTCTTTGGTATTTTGATTGACTCTTCCCTTGAAAGTGTTGCCTCGCGGATCTGAATAGTGGAACTTTCATTAAGTTTAATCACATGCGCTCCTTCTTTGTTGGCTTCTATGCCTTTGGTGTTCAGCTCTTGGCGGGTAGAGTTGTTATCCACTTTTATGCCCTCTTCTTCATTGTAGTTTACCGCATTCAATTCCTCCCATTGTCCATCATCCTTGGATTCACTTTGAATATCTACATTCAATAATGAGGTGTCGGGTTCTTCTTGTGCATCCGAAGATGAGCTTGAATTTTCCAACCCTAATTCCCTGTAGCGGTGTACTTTTGTGAGCTTCTTTTTGGCTTCTATCTCCTGTTGGGCCTGCTGATAATGATGCCCTTGTACTAGCAAATTGACTTGCCCTTCTATATATTGATGTGTATCCTCGAGGGCTTGAGTTAAATCTTCCTCCGTAAGCGGTCTGTGCTCTTCAATTCTTGTTTTTGGAAGCACGTGTATTCTTTTCGTGGCTAGAACTACCTCTTCCACATGCTTTACTTCCCTTACCCTCTTTGTACCTCTCATTCTGGGTTGAGAGCTAGGTTCTGCCTCTTCCACTATCTTGACTCCTTTTTTCTTTTTAGGAACTGTGGCGACTTTGGCATACTTCACCATAGCAATTGATGATGGCATTTCTTGCAGGTGCTCTCTAATGCCTAAAGCATGGTAAATCAATATTGTCAGAGCGACACTGCCATTGAGGAACTTCTTATTATTCCACTGCTTCTTTGCTTCAAATAGTCTTTCCTGTATATAAGGATTCAGATTAATTTGATTTCCAATCTGTTTGATTGCGTGTGAGAGCAATTGAACAATGATCTTTTGAGGAGCCATATAGCGATGCATATTTGGGAAGCAGAAGTGCTGGTGGATGATCCTGACTTCCTCTTCTGTGTCAACTCTGTTAATGTCTGTGAATGTTTTGGTCTTGGCCCCATGACTCTCTTCCTTTACGATAGTAATGCCGTCCTTCTCCCATCCGAATGCTTCCTTAATCAAATCATGTGTGAATTGGATGACTACCCATTCACCTACGCCATCCATTACTCTAGCCTCGGGCACCAAAGGATCATGTAGTGCAGGCTGTAATGTATTCATAACTTGAGTGCATCTGTGGAAGTTGGGCTTATAGATCAGCAGTTCAAAATATTGGTGTATGCCCGCTTTTTTCATGATGTCTATTGTAGATGGGAATCCATGTAGTACTCTGAAATCCTGGGACATGATTGGAAATTGGTGGTCTGTATCCATGATTTTGATAGTCGCCAGGAAGAGATACTCCCCAGCCTGTTGATCTTCTCGAAACAATGTCCCTTTGCCTTGGTGATACTCTGGAGTGGAAATTCCAATACTTCCTCTTGTACTGTTGCTTCAGAATCTTCAGAAGCCATCTGCACTTATAAGGAAAAGCGCATTAGCTTCAAAGGAAAGTATAGAAGCTGTGTAGTGCATGGCAATGATTTGTTGCCGTTCCATCACTCCGTTTCCCATGGTTCTATAGGTGAGATCTCTTACCACATCTTTTTATTTCTTTCCCTGAAAGAAAACAATCATTAGTGTAGCCGAAGCATTTATTTATGTACATAGTATGTCCATTCCTAAGAGAGTTGAAGCTATGATCTATTCTCAATTGGAGAATGTGCACCACTAATTTTATCATGTACATCATGTGCCGAATGCATGGCCTTGTAATGTGGCCCTACCATGCATACTTTAGGTGCATGTGATACTTCATGAGTGCAATTGGAATCTCCGTTGTTTCGATGGTTCACTCCTTGCGGTTGCTTTGGTTTCCAAATCCATTTCATAGGTGCTTTAAAAGGTCGTTTTCTTTCTTTTGTTCCTCAGGCTTCATGTGTTTTCTTTGTTTCCTCAAGTGTCCTTGTATGAGAGGCTCTACTCTTCATGTGTCTAGGACGAGTCTACTTTTGCCTTGTCATTCGAATGCTTTGATGGAGTGTATTCTCCTGATTGCGCATCTCTTGCTTGGCTGCTTGTTTCACCTTCTTGGGAATCCATATTTGTTGTCGTGCTTTCTGAGCTTCAACCAAAGGCTTAGGGAGCCATACTTGCAAAAGTATTATTGTTTCACATTTTTGTGATGCTGACTTGTTATTCTTCTTATTCTCCCTACGATTTGGTGATGACGTTTCCGGTTTCTGCACTTGATCTTTGTGTTCGAGAGTTGGGTTCCTGATTGTTTGGTTGTTCATCAACTGAGTAAGGTGGTATCACCTTCTCCTTGGATATATTCGGGTTTGAGCTTCCTGCTTCTTCTAGACTAGTTTCTGAGGTATTGGGGCTGGAATCCTATTCGACTAGCTCTTTTTTGCATCTTTCTACACTCTCGATGGTGGTGGGTTGGAGTAAAGGCTTATCTCCTAATAGACTAAAAATTTCCTTGTGCCCTATCTTAGCTGAAATATATCCTTGAGCTAGGTTGATGCTGACTTCATTCTCAATGATCCAATCCTGTCCTAGGATCAAATCTTCTATTAAATCCTCATCTATGCACACTAAGACTCGTTGTTCCATGGAAGAATTTCCTAGGTGGAGGGATACGTTAGTTGCTCCCATGCATTCTATGATTTGACCTCCAAATCCTACCATCCGAGCTTTTGTGGGAGTCATAATCAATTCAAGATTTTCTATGACATTATTGCGTATGCAACTAAGTCCTACTCTTGAGTCTATCAATGCATCTATCAATTTGTACTCTGTCTTGCCAATTCCTAGGTTTAAATAAGGCTGTGACATATAGGAATTTGCTGTGTCAGATTTATGGACTTGGTAATTAGCCATAGGTACCGGCTCTTCTCCTTGGAGATACCGTTCATCTCTTTGCCTAATCCATTCTTTCATTTTCTTGATGCGTTCTAGGGCTTCTTATCGAGCCTCCTCTCTAATCTGTTCTTCCTCTTTCTTCCTATTTTGAGCACCTACTAGACGTGCTAGCATTTGATCCGTCAATGGCTCCATGAACCGTTTAACTCTACATCCACTTATGTAGTTAGGAAGAATGTCTCCATCTAAGGTGGCTAAATTAACTGCTCCACTAGTAGAGATTCTATTGATGATCAGAGGTCCATATCCACATTTTTGTAACTTCTTGGCATGTTGCTGTAAGGTGTACACCAAGACTAAGTCTCATTCTTTAAGTCCCTTGTCTTTTATATGTGCATCATAATATGCCTTTTGTCTTCTCTTGGCTGCATAGATTCCTGCCACCGCTTGTAACCTAGTTTCATGTAACTTCTCGATTTGGTCTAGTTGTTGGGATAACTCATGTCTGTTCCATTCATACTGTTGGGCTACTCTCAATGTTGGGATTAAAAAATCAATTGGCAAAATTGCATTCTGCCCGTACACTAAATTGAATGGGGTAGTTCCAATGGCACTCTTGTATGCTACTCGGAAGGCCCAAATTGCATGATGCAATTGTTTGTCCCAATCAAACCTCCCATTATTGAAAATCTTTGTCAATACTGTACATAATACCTTGTTGGAACCTTTCCGCTTGACCATTGGCTTGGGGATGGTATGGGGCTGATTTTTTGTGGATCACTTAAAATTCATTCATTAAGGATTCGATTACTTCGTTAAAGAAATGTGTTCCTCGGTCACTCACAATCTCAATTGGTAATCCGAAACGAGTGAATATATGCTCAAAAAGGAACTTAGCAGTGGTTTGAGCATCGTTCTTTCTAGTAGCCTTTGCTTCTACCCATTTTGTCAAGTAGTCAGTGGCTACTATTATGTACTCAACATGTGATTTTTTGGCCGCTGGATTAATGGGTCCTATGAAGTCAATACCCCATTTAGAGAATGCTCTCCTGCAAACCATAGGTCACAATGGCATGTCATCTCTCCGAATTGGGTATTTAGCTCTCTGGCATGTCTCACAACTTCGTACATATGTTTGAGCATCCATATGTAAAGTGGGCCACCACAAGCCTGCGAAAAGGATCATTTTTACAGTTCTTTCAGCGGAAAAATGACCTCCTGCTGCACCTGCGTGCGCCATCTCTGATATGGGTAAATACTATCCTTCATGAATACATAATCGTAATTGGTTGTCTTTTCCTCTTCTAAACAAATTTCTTCCTATGAGCACATAATCCTTGCTCATCTCCTCTAGGGATCGTTTTCTAGCCGCGCTAACTCCTTCCTCATGTTCTCTTGTCTTTAAGAATTTCACTAATGTTTTGCTCCAAGTGGGTGGTATCGTTGAGAAAGGTATGGACGTATAATCCTCTGGGATTGTCTCCTGGCATTCTACACAATTACTTACATAGTCATGGACATTCTTGGGCATCTCAGGCCAGTATACTCCTAATCTTTTTAATTCCCTGATGGTTCCATGAGTTCCTTGGTGTGTTCTCCATTTTTTCACATGTGCTTGTTTGATTAGCTTCATTTGTTCGTCTTCCTCGACACATCTTAGCAATACCCCATTGGGTTCCTTGTAGTACACGCTTTCCTGCAATGATATGCAAGTTCCTTGATTGTAAAAGTTCCTTTTTACGTTCCTTATTAATAGAGTGTTGTGGACCATGAGTAAGTATAGGAATTAATTTCTCTGCCCACTTTGGACAAACTTCCAGATTGAACAAATAAGTGTCTGGCAGATCATCGGGTACTCCATTAGGTGGTTCTCCATGTGTTAACCTCGAAAGATGATCAGCTCTCACATGGGTGTTTCCCTTCTTTAGTATCACCTCAAAGTCTAACTCCATTAATAGTAGGAACCATCTTACCAATCTTCTCGTTTTGCAAGGCGTATTGAATAGGTACAATAGAGCCTGATGGTCTATGAAAAACTTGAACTTGTTGGCTAAGAGATAGTGTCTAAATTTCTTCACTGCATAGACCATTCCTAATCCTTCTCGCTCGGTAGTGGTATAGTTCTTTGTCTGCTTGCGTAGGCAATTGGATGATCTAATTTTCCTTCATCGGCGGGTTGGGCTAATATACATCCTATTGCATAATTAGACGCATCAACATGAATATGAAAAGGCTTGTTCCAATTTGGCGTTCTCAGAATTGGGGCCGTGCTAAGCCTCTTTTCAACTCGTTGAATGCCTTTTCACACTCTTCTGTACAAGTGAATTGAGTTAAGAGACCATACAGAGATTTGGCGATTATGGCATACATGTGGATAAAGCGACGGTAGTATCCACAATGTCCCATAAATGCTTGCACCTCCTTCGCATTCTTAGGTCTAGGGAGCTCTAAGGTGACCTTAATCTTATCCTCATCTGTGGATATTCCATTCCTAGAGACTATGTGTCCGAGGATTTTCCCTTGTCTCACCATAAAAACACACTTCTCTGGGTTTAAACAGACTCTGTACTGTCTATATTTATTAAATATCTTCCTCAATTCAGGGATATGATCGTGTCTTTGATTGGAGTATATACATAGGTCATCTACATATACTTCCATGCTTTTTTTCAGAAATTCCTTGAAAACATGACACATCAATCGTTGGAAAGTAGCTGGCGCATTAGTGAGTCCAAAAGGCATCACTCTGAAAGCATAGACCCCCCATTCGGTCACGAATGCGGTCTTATGTTGATCCTCAGTAGCAATGGCTACTTGATTGTATCTTGAGAATCCATCTAAGAAGCTATATACTTCTTCTCCTGCTACTCTTTCCAATAGATGGTCCGTAATGGGTAATGGGTTATTGACCTTTTTCAAATTAATGCACACTCTCAATTTTCTGTTTTTCTTAGGCACGACTACTAATGGTGATAGCCACTTGGTGTGTTCTATCTCATATATGAATCCTGCAGCTAGTAACTTGTCTATTTCCTCCTTAATTTTAGCAGCATAGATCTCATTATATGTATAAGGGCGTTGTTTTGATGGTTTCACATCTGCTATCATTGGTATCCTATGAGAACAAATCGAGGGTTCCACGCCTTTGAGATCCTTATATGTCCATGTGAACACGTCTTGATATTCTCGGATTAGTTGTATGAGTTCCTCTTCCTCTTTGACTGATACATCTTTGCCTATGTATGTGCATCTTTCTTCTCCGTCTTCCACTGTTACTATGAATTTTTTTGTTTGTTCTTTGTTGTCGTAGGCTTCTCTGTCTCGGCCCTCTCGTTTAGGCATTTGAATAGCTATATTTCTCTCCTCTAGTTCGTATCTTTTAAAATGTTCAGGAACTTCAAACAAATCTGGGTCTGGTCCAGTTTTACTCATTTCTGCTTCTTGTTCTTGTACTTTGGGAGCGGCTTCTATTGCCAAGATCTTTGTCGGTTCCTGTTTTTCTTTGGTTCGAATGGTGTCCAGATAGCTCTCTTCGGAATCGAATTCTGGTTCCATTTCTATACTCTCATACTCTTCTTTCCATTCTTTTTCCAAAACTTCCCCTTCTTCTACTTCTTGAAGGACAACCATGTAAATATTTACATCATAGCCTTCCTCGTCTATGCACTCGTTCATTGTCAAGACTTCCTCATTTACGCACACGTCTAAGGTTGCTAGGATTTCCATCCATCCATGCGGTTCAAAGGTTTCATCCAGAAAGATTTGAGGCATGTACCTTGGGCCCTCTATAGGTCTGTAGTTAGGATGTCCTATTGGCCATATCTGTCTGTTGTCTTCTTCTTTCTTGGCTTCCTTGCACATCCATAACTGAGCATCCTCGTGTATCCATGATTGATCACTTGTTCCAGCAATATGAATAGATAGGTCGTCTTCCTCCTTGTGTATGGGATTCCATTGTAGTGGAGGAACATCTCGATATGCAAACGTATGCAAGTTTATCTTGGTTGTATTTCCTTGATGTTGTAGGTACAATGAGTCTCTTCCCCAGTCTTGCACTACCCGCATTTGTCTCATGAAGGGTCGTCCTAATATCATTTCGTAGTTGTTAGCTTTTTCGAACTTACAAATGGCTAATGTGTGTTCAAATTCTACTCCACAGGTGGTTAATTTGATTCTTTCCAATATTCCTAAGGGTTTCTCCACATGACCATCTGCTAATTGGAGCTTCATGCGTGTGGGTCGTAAGGCAGGTTTTCCCCATTTCTCCCAAATCTCCTTGGTGGCGATTCCTACCCCGGCTCCTGTGTCCAGTATAGCCCTGGTGATGTACCCATTGTATGTGATAGGTAGACATGTATTGCCTTCGTCTCCTTCACTAAACTCTCCCACTTTATCAACTGGGATTTGTATTTTAGATGTGTTCTCGTTTCCCTTTCCTTCCTTTTCTTCCTTCTCTCATCCCAATTCTAATTGTGTCGCTAATTGCCTCCATAATTGTGCTTTTACTTGAAGTGATTCTTCCACGGTTAATTTGCATTGTACTTTTGTCTTCTTAAGTTTTGTTAAATTGTGTGAACTCTTCTCTGACTTCCCTTTTCCATTTCCATGTACTGTGGGTGCTCGTATTATTATAGACTCCTTTTTGTATTCTCCCATGTAATTAGGCAATGTTGAAATGCTTTGGGCTTCTTCTCTATTTCTATCGAGCCTTGATGCTTCCTCATATACTTCTTCCAGGTTAGGGTTTGGTTGATAAACTTCCACGTCTATTTCCTCAAAAAGAGGCTTCGATACTCCATTTTTCTTCCATTGTTCTTCTCGGATTCTATTCCATAACTCCTTTGGCCATTCTGCCTCTAGGTCAGGTATGGTTTACAGTGGTTCATCCTGGGTTCTAGTTCGCTTGTGCTTGTCATCCTTCCCTCAAAGTTCTTTATCCAAGGCTCCGACATGTTCTTTTATATTGAGTATCTGGTATTCTCGTCTTTGGTAGGGCTGGAATAGTCTTTCCTAGGGTAGCTTGTGCAACCTCTATAAGCTTTCGACATATTGCAAGCCTTTCTTTTTCTAATTCTCCTTGTGGGTAAAGTTTTTCATGATGTTCTCCTTTTGGTCCAGTCTTAATTCTAGCTTGGTAGGCCTTCAGCCACATGTCTAGGTCGTTGGATTTTGGGTCAGCTAAAATGGATTCTGGTTTCTCTAATTCTTGAATAGGTGGTGGAATGGGCACTTCTTTCTGAATTTCCTGTTCCTTTTGTTCTTTCATGCTTCTAGTTTTTTTCTTATTATCTTGACTTTTGTTTTTCATCCATTTATCTTTGAGTTTTTCTCTTCTTTCCTTCCATTTCTGTGCTTTAATGGTCTGGGTACTCTCACGTGGATCCTCCGAATCTTCAACTATTTGAATCTTGGGACTTACCGTTCTTTTGATCTCTCGTTCCTGTTCTGGTTGTTTTCCTTTTTGTTCTTTCATTTGAGCTCTAGTAATGGCCTTTAAAGGTACATTATATTTCTTATCACTTCCAGATGCTTCTATTACTTCAATTACATTAATTGGCGTAGTGTCTTGGACTTTGGTTGGACTCTTAGGGCAGTCCCTGAAAAGATGTTCTTTTCCGCAGTCATTACAATATCCTTCCCAAGTCCTAGGGGTTGGTGGATTGTAAGGCCGAGGACATTCTCTAATAAAATGGTCTCCCACACATCTATAACAAGGTCCTCTCGGCATAGGTGGTCTAATAGGTGGTCTCATGGGTGGTTGTACTTTAGGTGCAGTATACATCAAAGTTGCTACCTCTGTTCCATAGCTCTGGTCATAGTTTTCGTATCCATAGTAAGCCGAATCGTATGTTGATTCGTAATCTAACATGTTTGCTTCATAGGGATAATAATCTCTTGAGGGCAGCTCATATCCAGGATTCATTGATTCCACATTGATCGTTGTTGATGCTGGCACTATGGCTCTTTCCAAATTTTCTTCTGGCTGGGCGTACTTCACAGGTACTACTTGTTGAGGTTGTGACAGTTGTGGTCCTAACACTGGTTGTGGTGGTGGATATGGTGCATGTTCATATGGTCTTGGTGCTCCTACTAGTGTTGGATAGGGATTGTATCTGGGCATCTCTCTACCTAGCTCTCTAGGTGGATATCCGTATGGTCGATACTGCGGTGGTTGTAAGGGGCATGACTGCCTATTGAATGGACAGTTCTCCGTGGTGTGATTAGTGTATTTTTGTTCTAGGTGGCAATACAAAGCGGTTCCTTGTTGGTGTTTTCTGTTGTAAGGATATGTCTATTGTGCACTCGTCCCTCCTTGTGCACACATGTGAGTGGGGTGATCTCCTCCACATAGGCTACATCGTCGTAACATAGGCACTCTTAGGGCTGGGTGTTGGTAAGTTCTTTGCCCCTGGACTCCTAGTTTCTTTGCTAGTAGCTCCACTAATTCTTCCATATTACTAGAGTTGGATGTAATGGTACTTCGAGAGTCTTCTGATTTAGTTGGGCTGGGTGTGCTCTTGAGGTCCTCACCTAGGTTATCTTCCAGATCAATGCATTCCTGAAGACATTCACTCAGGGTTTGTAACCTCTTCACATAAGCTAAAGTTCTTAGGGTTCCATTCGTGAGTCCATCAAAAAATAATGAGATCATTTTTTGCTGAGTGGGCCTCTCGGCAGCTGGGCATCTATCAACATACTGATTGAATCTCCGGGCAGCTATTTTCACTGTTTCATTAGGGTTTTGTTTAAAACTATGGATTAAAGACGCAGAATTGTGTTTGATCCCTCTCTTAGTGAATTCCCCAATGAATTCTTGAAAAAATTGCTCCATGTTTCCAAACTGATTAGGATCTAATGGCTGAAACCAAGTCAGAGCCGTTCCTGTGAGGGTGAGTCCAAAAGACTCATACTGCACAAAGAAGTCGTCTACTTGTTCTGCCCTTAGAACTTGTTTACATTCAGCAATGTGATCGTAGGGTTCTCCCAATCCCTCATAATGATTTCTTACACATTTGGCCACTTGGATAGGTCTCAGTCTTCTCATTGGTTCTGGTGGTCTAGGCATTACAGGAAAGACCGGAATAGCTGGTCTAACTGGAGGTATTCCAGGCTGTCCTCATACTGGTGGTCGAGGTCTAACTGGTGGTCGGTACTGATTCCCTACTCCTGGGTGGGTCTGATTGTTTGTTTGCACTCCTGGAGTCGCAAATTGTACATGAGTATGGTTTGGACCACTCTGTTGGCTAGTTTGTCCTGACATGGTGTGTTCTGTCTCTTGTTGATTTCCAAAGGGGTTATGCGAAGTAGTTGCCTGATCTCTTTGAGGGAATACAGGAAACCCCATGTATTTCAATCGAGCTCTGTCTAAGGCACCAACCGGCCAATATCTCCTCTGATTTTTGTCCAAGTATGTGATTCTAGTTTCATCTTCTGGATCCTTCAGCTCATAAAACTTCATCGGGTTTTCTTCTCTTCATGGCGCAGGTAAGTCCGTTTGAAGTAATAAGTCTGATCCATGGATCATATATACTTCCAACAGGTAATCATCTTGAGGTATCAAGCCTCCTCTCAAGGCTCGTGTTACTCGGAATCTACCTCTAGGGGTCGTCACTAGTTCCTCAGGGTTTGTTCTTCCCGGGTTTTCTTGTTCCACTAACTCTCTCCTTTCATTGATCATCTCAAGAAATTCAATTACTATGTATATGTGACCTGTCTTGTCCATGTATGATCCTCCTTCGTACTTAACAGCAGGTCTAGGCACGATCATGGCATCCATAGAGGTTACCATCCTAGCCACTGATCTGTTTAAGCCATCCAGGTAGATGGGAATCTCCTGGGCATTAGTAGAAACATACTGTAAGGAGGTTCGGTAGTCTCCCTCTACCGCGGTCATGAAGTTTCTACTTGGAGCTGGACCATGCATGTCTTCTGAGGCCATTGGTATCTCCTCCTCGGAGTCGCTAGAGGTATCTGAATAGACAGAGTGGTGACTGACATGAGCAGCACTCCCTACAGAGGATACGACACTTCTTCGACTACTTAGCACTCTCCCTGACCTCAAGTTCATTCACCCTCCTAAGGCTCTCTAGGTCTCTAAAACTCTCCTTGAGTGGCTCCTCAAGTGCCTCAAGTTTGTCCTACAAAATACTACAAAAGCTCTGGACGATACCACTTCTAGGCGATACTGCACTAGGCGATACTTCTTTGGCCACGATATGATACCAGATATCTAGGCGATACAATACTGTTGTAGTCAGCGATACGATACCACAGTTGGCCACGATACGATACCTAATGCTTGGCCGATATGATACTTGATGCACCCGACGATACGATACTAAACTAATTCAACGATACGATACCAGAGTTTCCTACGATACGATACCAAGATCTGGGATGATACGATACCAACGGTCCTCGTGATACGATACCTAAGAACTGAGACAATACGATACTGATTTCCTCACACGATACGATACCACAGCAACTCACGATACAATACCTAAGAGTCAGGTGATACGATACTGCTGCTGATCACGATACGATACTGACTTTCCTGATGATACGATACCTTAGGGGTCCACACGATACGATACTGAATCAGTCACGCGATACGATACTGCTGCGTGATCACGATACGATACTGGTATGGTATCGCGATACTAAACTAGGACCTCACACGATAGGATACTTCAGGGGTTGGCCATACGATACCTTAGAATCAAGGCGATACGATACTGAAATGGTATCGCGATACTAAACTAGGAAGTGGGCGATACGATACCTTGGGTGGCACACGATACGATACCACGGGGGTAAAGTGAGATCGCGATACCAACTCGGAGATACGATACCACAAGTGGTATCGCGATACCAAGATTGGTAATCAACAATACAATACTTCGGCGAGTATCGCGATACAAGGGAATTTTTGGTATCACGATACCAAAAACTCAACCGATCGTGATACTCAAGCCAAAATACCTCCAAAATTCAAAACTTTTGCACCCCCTTGCTCTTCTCTCAGCCCTCTTCACTGCTAACACACTGTCCCTTTCAAGAAAACTCAAAAAACGAACTGTTCCCCCCCCTGCGATACTGAATGCACACTTAATCACGTGTTTGTGCACTTTTAATTTGTTTTTGCCAAGGAATTCTTGTTGAATCTTACCTTTGTGGTGTCCTGATTGCAACTTGGGATCAATACCTAGCCTTGTCAGCCTATAGCGGGCGACACCACCCTCACGATACCGGTCGCTGCTCGTCCACGATACTGCCTTTCAGAACAGTAGAGAAATGAACTAATTTTTTTGGTTTTTATACTTTTGGTGACTGAAACTGAACTACACTAACTTGGCAAATGTTTTGAGATTTTTCTTGGTCTACTCCTACTTCACTCCTCTCCTTCTCTCCTCTCCTTCTAACCTAACCCTAACTCCTCTTACTCTCCCTTCCTACTAACCCTAAACCTAAAAACTCATTACACACACCTCCGGGATGTGAAGTAACAAGTGCTGAGGTGATTGACTGTTGGGAAAGATGGATGGATGATCCAAGAGACTGAGTAGGTACTGCTAAACCTGCTTTGTACCAGCCCTCTTGGCTTCAGACTTGATTACTAGACTTCCTTAGTTTTCCAATGATACCAAGAGATGGCCTATGTCCTTTCGAAATGATGTGTGCAATGATTGAATCAAAACAGATAACTTTGGAAGTCACAAACTCAAGAAAACCTTCTATTTATGTATTGACACCTGCTGGATGTTTTGCTCAGTGTGACCAGCACAGTAGCAATTGATAAAATTCCTTCTAAGGGTATTTAATAATCTTATTAAGCTACCATTTGCAAGTGGAATGATGTAAAAAGATAAACTATGCTAAGAGAAATCAATTTAGCAAGATTAGCTATACCCCCGACTTTTTAGGACTGTAGCAGAAATATACCAGTGAGTACCTCGATGAAGATTTCTCTGAATTGGCTAAATAGAATGTCTTCAAATTTTGAAAGCATGTAATAGGCTTCAAGCTGAATCCAACAAGCTTTGAATCACTGAATTTGGTGGAGTATTGACCGGGATATGCCCTTGACAAGTTGACAGACTTTTAAGTAGACTAACAAAGAATACAGAGATGAATGATGTAAATGTATCTATAAATTAACACTTGTGTATAATCCCATTGGCATGAATAACATTGCCTAATGGTGTAGAGAGGTGTACGATATGGCATAGTCCTCACACACACTCAATTACAGTAGAATGAAGCTCGAGAGTGAAGTGATCTACCTGTGACTTTTTCATATCCATTTTTATAGGAAATGACTAAAAGCTTGAATTCAAATTCAAACTTTTGGCTCCCTATGATCAAGCTCCCAAAAGCTTGGAGATATTATTTCAATCAAGTGAGCTACTTTTCCACGACTCACTTTGGTAGGTGATTACAAAAAGATTCTAAGTTAATTTGACTTTTACAATGAGATAAAGTGGTAATTAACCACTAGCATATGTTCCTTTGATTCTTCATGTATGTAGAGTCTTCATGATATCTTCCAAGCCAAATGTGTAGGCTTGTGATTTACACCAACAGCTCCCCCTCAAGCCAAACATTTTGGCTTAAGTCTTCATCTTCAATCTTCAAGTATATCCTGCAATCCAATCATAGATTTGAACTTGCAAAGTTTGGTTCCATCCAAAGCTTTAGTCAGCAAATCTGCACATTGCATGTTGGTTGACACATAGGTCAGCTGAATATCCTTGCTTAGCAACTTCTCTCTCACATAATGATAATGAACTTCTATGTGTTTTGTCCTGGCATGATAGATAGGATTAGTTACAAGGTGAAGAGAACTTGTATTATCTCCAAAGATAATTGGAGGCCTAGTATATAAGCCCAATTCTATATACAAAAGCTTAATCCAAATTGCTTCTTGAGTGGCATTAGCTAGCCCTCTATACTCTGCCTCTGTAGATGATAGTGCCACAGTTGGTTGCTTCTTTGCAGACCATGAAATTGGTTTGTCACCTGCAAAAGAAATATATCTAGAAGTGCTTCTCCTATCATCCTTGCATCCTGCCCAATCTGCATCTGAATAGACTTTTATATCAATATCTGAAGTGTAAGGAAAATACAAACCATGGTTCTGTGTACCCTTGAGATACTTCAAGATTCTCTTGGTAGCCTCTAAGTGAGGTATCCTTGGTTTGTGCATAAATTGACTTAGCACACTAACTCCATTTGCAATATCAATTCTAGTTAAGGTAGCATAGTTCAAGCTACCCACCATACTTTGATAACCTGTAATGTCTTGGACTTCATCACCTTCATGGGCACTTAGCTTTAGGTTCACCTCCATTGGAGTGCTTGCTGCTTTTGCATCCTGCAAGTGAAACTTCTTCAACATATCCTGTACATATTTTTTCTGAGTAATGTATATCCCTGAATTAGTGTAAACTAATTCAAGCCCTAAAAAATACTTCAATAGCCCAAGATCATTGATCTTGAACTCCTTCATCATCTGGCTTTTGATACTTCTGATTCCATTGACATCATTGCCTGTAATGATGATATCATCAACATAAACACAAAGATATATTACCTCTGAATTACTTCTCTTAATGAATAGAGAAGTATCTGCCTTGCTCATGACAAATCCTTGGTCTTGGAGGTATGTAGTTAGCCTGTAATTCCATGCCCTAGGTGCCTGCTTCAATCCATATAAAGCCTTCTTTAATTTGCAAACATAAGTTACCTTCTTAGGGTCTTCATAGCCAGGAGGTTGTGACATATAAACCTCTTCTGAGATCCATCCATTCAAGAAAGCATTCTTGACATCCAATTGGTACATGTTCCAATTCTTTGATGCAGCCACACTTACCAACACTCTGATTGTTGGCATTTTGGCCACAGGAGAAAAAGTTTCTTCATAATCAATGCCTTGGGTTTGTGCAAAACCCTTGGCTACCAATCTGGCTTTGTACCTATTAATTGTTCCATCGGAATTTCTTTCCAATTTATAGATCCATCTGGATCCTATGACCTTCATGGAGTCTTTCTTGGGTACTAACTCCCATGTATCACTCTCCTTGAGTGCTTCAATCTCCTCATCCATAGCTTCTTTCCATTCTGATTTGGTGATTGCTTCTTCATATGAACCTGGTTCTTCATTTTACAAATCCTTGGCAAGATAAACTGAATGTTTAGTAACAAGAGATGTATCATACCCATATCTGATAGGTTTTTTGCTTTCTCTCTGAGATCTTCTGATTGATTGAGTTGAAGATTTAGGTATGTCTTCAAGCTTCTTCATCTTCATTTTGCGCTTGGACTTCCATGCCTTGAACTCTTCAAGGTTGATAGTATCTTCATCATCTGAACTTGAGTCTTCATTCTGAGTAGGTTCCTCCTTTGTAAGTTTTGGAAATTCTTCTTCCAAATCATAGGGTAGTTTGACCTTCCTGCATTCATTCTCATACCAAGAATCACTCTCATCAAAGATCACATCTCTGCTTACCATAAATCCCTTATTGGTAGGGTTATAAAACGTGTAACCTTTTTTATTTAAGTCATATCCAATGAAAATGCATTTTTCAGCCTTTGGATCTAGCTTACCTCTTACCTTAGAAGGAATGTGTACATATGCTACACATCCAAAAATTTTGCAATGATCTAATGATGGTCTCTTACCATGCCATGCTTCATAAGGAGTCATTCCATCAAGTGATTTAGATGGTAACCTGTTTATGAGGTAAGTGGCAGTAGAAACACTCTCTGCCCATAGATAGTTAGGTAACTTCTTCTCATTAAGCATAGATCTAGCTGTCTCAACAATTAACCTATTTCTTCTTTCAGCTACCCCATTCTGTTCAGGAGAATACCTTGTGGTTATTTCCCTTTTGATGCCTCTGTCCTGCAAGAAGTCTTCAAATTCATTGGAGAAGTACTGACCTCCTCCATCTGACCTTAGCCTCTTCAAATTCCTTCCTGTCTGATTTTCAGCTAATGCAAGATATTTCTTAAAACAATTAGATACCTCATCCTTGTGCTTCATGAAGTATAATACAGTCCATCTGCTATAATCATCAATGAAAGACACATAGTACCTTGAACCTGAGACTGAGGGGTCTTTGCTAGGTCCCCATACATCTGTGTGTACAAGCTCTAGATAGTCTTCATGCATATATCCTTTCCTTGAGAAGGGTAACCTGTGAGATTTACCAAATTGACAAGCACCACACTTGTAAATCATATGTTGCTTGGATACATTAGGTATCCTAAGCACACATTGGTCCCTGCACATTTGCTTCAAGGTTCTTTCTCCTATATGCCCTAATCTCTTGTGCCAAATCTCAAGCTCTGAAAGTGTTTGATCCTTATAACTGTATAGTGCAATATTCTTTGTGTCTTCTAACTCAAAAGTGAAAAGTCTACCTGATTTTTCTCCTTTAGCTATCCTTTTGAATCCATGTCTTGGGTCCTCCACAAATGCTCCATATTGATTGAATCTGACCTGCAAACCTTTCTCTACAATCTGACCAACACTCATTAAGTTCTTTGTAATTGTTGGTACATAAAGTACCTTGCTCAACAAATTCTGATTACCATCACAAGTCTTCACATTTCCAACTTTAACCATAGAATGCTTTGTATCATCACCTGTTTGGACTTGGTGTTTACCTTTTGGTTCCTCAAGATCAGAGAGTAGTGCCACATTACCAGCCACATGATTTGAACACCCTGAGTCAATGTAAAATAAGTGATCATCATTTGTACCTGTCTTTGAAGTCATGTTCATGATCAGAAGAGAGTCATCCTGCTCTTTTGTGTAGTTGTTGTAGTCCCTTCTAGTTTTGAATCCTCCTTGGTAGTTGCCATTGTAATTGTTGTTGTAGTTGTTGTTGTAATTGTTGTTGTGGCCTTGGTGATTGTTGAACCTTCCTCTTGACTGTGAGTATCCACCTCTTTGGTAGCCTCTTCCTCTCTGATTTTTGTAATTCTTGAAACACTCATCTGTGGTATGATTTGATAAACCACAAATGTTACATGGTGATGAATTATAGGGTCTCCCCCTACCTTGCTTACCTCCTCTGCCCCTACCTCTTGAAGATCTACCTCTCCCTGCATAGTTGGCGTGGGAGGTAGAGCCTTCATCTTCCAACTTCTTACTCTTGCCTTTATCCTTAGATTTTTTATCAGTGTATAGGGCAGAAGAGTTGTTACCTTTGGATGTATCTCCCACTCTTGGTGAGCTTGCTTCATGTGTAAATAGTTGACCCATGAGAGTTGTAAGATCTGGAGTATGCATGTCCATGTAGAGATCCATTGCAGTGGTGAAGCTTTCCCACTTGTCATCAGCCTTGATTCCATTGATTACCTGCCTCACAATTTGTTCTTCTTCAAACTCTTCTCCTATGCTTGCTAACTGATCTGCAATATCTTTGATCTTGGTCACAAATTCTGAAACAGCTTGCTTAGGTTGCTTCCTTAGTGTTGTGAATTCAATCCACAACTGATTTTTTCTAGCCCTTGTATTGGAAGAAAAATATGATGACAGAGTTTCCCAAGTCTCTTGGGAAGTCTTGCAATTTCTGATATGTGGCAAAAAAAAATCAGATATAGAGTTGAGTAGATAAGACCTTGCCAATGCATCCTTTGCACACCATGTGTTGAGCTTTTCTTGTTCTTCCTTGGTTGGCAATCCTCTTGCTTTGAATGAGGGCAATTCCTCATCTCTTGAGATGTATCCATAGAGACTCCTTCCTTGTAAGTAGGTCTTCATCCTTAGAGACCAAGCTTGATAGTTGTTCCTATCCAATTTATCAATAAATGAAGGAAAACCATCTCCCATTTTACCTTTGTTTGCTTTGATACCACTCGTGGGAAAGATGGATGGATGATCCAAGAGACTGAGTAGGTACTGCTAAACTTGCTTTGTACCAGCCCTCTTTGGCTTCAGACTTGATTAGTAGACTTCCTTAGCTTTCCAATGACACCAAGAGATGGCCTATGTCCTTTGGAAATGATGTGTGCAATGATTGAATCAAAACAGATAACTTTGGAAGTCACAAACTCAAGAAAACCTTCTATTTATGTCTTAACACCTGTTGGATGTTTTGCTCAGTGTGACCAGCACATTAGCAATTGATAAAATTCCTTGTAAGGGTATTTAATTAGCTTAGTAAGCTACCATTTGCAAGTGGAATGATGTAAAAAGATAAACTATGCTAAGAGAAATCAATTTAGCAAGATTAGCTATACCCCCGACTTTTTAGGACTGTAGCAGAAATAGACTAGTGAGCACCTCGATGCAGATTTCTCTGAATTGGCTAAATAGAATGTCTTCAAATTTTGATAGCATGTAGTAGGCTTCAAGTTGAATCCAACAAGCTTTGAATCACTAAATTTGGTGGAGTATTGACCGAGATATGCCCTTGACAAGTTGACAGACGTTTAAGTAGACTAACAAAGAATACAGAGATGAATGATGTAAATGTATCTATAAATTAACACTTGTGTACAATCCCATTGGCATGAATAACATTACCTAATGGTGTAGAGAGGTGTAGGCTATGGTATAGTCCTCACACACACTCAATTACAGTAGAATGAAGCTCGGGAGTGAAGTGATCTACCCGCGACTTTTTCATATCCATTTTTATAGGAAATGACTAAAAGTTTGAATTCAAATTCAAACTTTTGGCTCCCTATGATCAAGCTCCTAAAAGCTTGGAGATATTCTTTCAATCAAGTGAGCTACTTTTCCAGGACTCACTTTGGTAGGTGATTACAAAAAGATTCTAAGTCAATTTGACTTTTACAATGACATAAAGTGGTAATTAACCACTAGCATATGTTCCTATGATTCTTCATGTATGTAGAGTCTTCATGATATCTTCCAAGCCAAATGTGTAGGCTTGTGATTTACACCAACATTGACTACTTGCCATGGAATGAGTTCACTTCTACAAGTACGATTTCATCACTCTCGATCTATAACCATCACGAAGGCACCTTGGCTGAGTGTTCCCCGGCAACGGTGCCAAAAATGTGTGTACTTGAGTCAAGAAGACTCAAGGACTTGTGCCAAAGAGACTAAACCTCATTTGCAACACGTGTGTATAGTGGGAAATTGACACACGCTTATACGTCAATCCGATCAAACGACCTATCCAAGTGTATGAAGACATGTGCACACAAGATGGAAAATGAAGTGGTTCAGCTGATATGCATGAGAAAAGACTAGTCCACCTCTCAAACTCACTGAAAGACTGAAAGTGTCCGCCGCGATACCTTTTACAGTAGTTTTCAGTAAATCAATGATTTCTCCCAGCCCCAAGCTCCGAATATAGTCAATAGGGTACTCATTTCGAAGCTCTCAACGAGACGCATCTATTGAAAGTGGTCCCACTTGATTTTGCCAACCTTGCTTCAAGTTATGACCAAACTAGTGAACGGCGGGAAGTACCCACACTCACGCCACAACTCCTACAAGCTCACACACACACTACAGTAGCTCAAAAACAGTGGGGAGGGGTAGACAACAGTCCTACACACACATTCCAAGCATTACACACACATACAAGATCAAAGAGAAGATGGAAATCTATAGGAAAGAGGCAAATTCGAGATTTCAAAGCTCTCCTTGTTCACAATAGCAAAAAAAGTCCCTACAAAGAGTCACAAAGTGACTTATATACATGTGCCCTAAGTTTGGTCCTTTCACACAAGAGACCGGCACTTTATTACTAAAAAGTGAAGTTCCTACTAATTTACAAGAGATATTTTACAACAAGTTGGGATTATGCAACTAGAGGACTCTTCTAGTGCATTTACATGTCTTGAAGGAATTCTCTAGGACTTTGAAGAAGAAAAATCATGCCCATTAATTTGAAAATTTTGGGGCTCTTCTCTTGTGCTTCTTTGCTTTGCAACACCCTTGCATGTCGAAAATCCATCCACTCCACTTCATCCTACCCCACCATCCATTGTACATAGACCACAACTAGGGTCTGTTCTTGCAGATCCAACCCCAGAAGGCTTGGACATGATGTTCAAGGCCCAGCAGGCTCGACTTCAAGAAGGGCCAACAACTACAAACCTAGACAAGAGTTACCCTAGAGCAGATTTAGAGATTGAACAGACCAAGATGTGCATGAAAATTGTAGAACTAGCTCAAGCTATGCTCGAGACCAATCAATTGTTCAATCAGACAAATTCCATCAAACTAGGTTTGCATTTTTCGGGCGAAACATTAGAGCAGTTGGTAAACAAGTCACATGTTTCTTTACCTCCACGGCTCAACCAATTATTGAAAGAGAAAGCTCACCACCAATGGAAGTTTATGTTCCTAATTCCATGGATGAAGGAACACCTCTTTCAATTCAGCAGTACTCCCAAGAGTTCTTGCAGGAAATACAAGAGGAGACATGGGGCAAGGAGAAGGATAATCCCCCATGTATTCCTGAAATTGATGATCTTCATGATCAATTTCCCCAAGACATTCCATCTATTTATGGAGATCAAGGAGAGAAACAAGAAGATGAAAGATTAGATTTTGAATCTAATTCTTTACGAGAGCTGCCACAATTCATAGGCCCATGGGAATCTGAACCTCTTCATATCAGAGCTCCCACAATACTGATAAGGAATGAAGACTCAGTGGTTCCAAGAAACACTGACATCGTGAAGAACACTAAGGTTTAGTGTCATCTCACCCTAGAAGAGTTGCTCAAAGTAAAACCTGAGTTATGGAAACATGTAGCGAATCAAGTCCCAGAACTTGGTTCCAATGTGTCAAAAGTAAGCTCTAAGCAAAAAGTCCCTCAGATACCTCTAGAGAAAATAGGAGACATGAGTGAAGGTGAAGAAGGTTATACTTATCTTCCAATCACCCACGAAGGTTACACAACTAAGGCTATCTTAGATTCAGGTGCTGGTGTTGCAATTGTGACCACATCCTTATGGAAGCGATGGGGCAAACCCACATTAAGACCAACTAGAATGAAGCTTCAAATGGATGATGGCCATATTGAAAGACCTCTAGGATTGCTAGAAGGGATAACTCTAACCTCTTGTGGTATAGAGTTTGAGCACACTTTTGCTATATGTGACTTTGGCAAAAATAATGTCTATGACATGATCTTAGGAAGACCCTTCCTATGGAAACCACAAATAGTACAAGATTGGGGAATCAATTCATTGTACTTGCAACACTTAGGGGTCACAACCAAGGTCACTTTGAAAGATTATACATTCACAGATGTACGACCCCTGCAATGGAATCCTATCCACAAGATGCAAGAAGATTCAATCTCTGTGAATTCTAGAAGTTCATTTGATCCATATTGGATGCATGAGGATACTCACTTTGTGGATGTGGAAGGTTGCAGAGGAAGAGGAAAGACATCTAAAATTGAGAGAAGAAGGAACTCCTCCAGAAGATAGACCAGTTAGAGACCTAGCCTACACATCGATGATCTTTCCAAATGAGGAATTTGAGCCTCATAGTTGGGCAAAAATCCTAGCCACAATGGACATTGCTATCAATGAAGAACAATGGACGCATCACTGTGATGAGGAGGGATATGATATATCTGTGTTCATGTGTAAGGCCTTGCTAGAAGAGTGACCCTAGTGGTGTCATAGAAGAAGAAAAGAACAATGACGATCTAGAGTCCATTGTGATGGATAGTTGCTTTGACTCAGAGGATCTCTATCTAGAAAATGTAGGAGTATTTACACAAAAAGAAGAAGAACCTCTCACAAGAATTAGAATGGTACATTCAAAGGATGGACGTGAAAGTAGTCAAAAGAAAAAGAACAGAAAAGCAGTGAAATAAGAAGAGGAGGAATCATTGTTCGAGGTACCAGAAAATTTCAAGAAATATGAAGTTGAAGACCAAAAAATTTTGGTATGAATGCCTAAGAGAGAGAGCATCACAGGAGAAGTATATGCTAATAAAGAAAAGACAAAAAAAATAGTGCTAACCATTGAAGGGAACGAAGAGCGATGTACATACATAGGAGAAGACCTAAGTGCAAAATAAGAAGTAGAACTTGTATCTATATTAAGGGAATATAGGGGTGTGTTTGCATGGACCTATAAAGAATTGAAGGGAGTAGATCCGGAAATATGCTCTCATATGATCCCCAAAATCTTAGGTCATATTGTTTCAAAGAATGGAATATCAACAGATGAGGATAAGGTAAGAGCCATAGCAGAGTTGCCAACGCCAAGGAATGTTACAGAGGTACAAGCCTTTATGGGACATTGTGGATATTATTGTAGGTTTATCCACATGTATGCAATCATAGCAAAACCTCTTTATGCCTTGTTGAGAAACTTTGGGTGGAACGATGAATGCGAAAAATCCTTCAATGAGTTGAAGAGACGTTTGTGCACAGCACCAATACTGACCACTCCATATTGGAATAAACCATTCCATGTGCATGTAGATGCATCCAATTATGCAATAGGATGTGTGCTAGCACAAACCACAGGTGAAGAAAATCTAGATTTGCCTATCTCATATGCTAGCAGATAGCTAGACACAATTGAACAAAACTATACAACAACTGAAAGAGAAGGCTTACAACATGGTATATGTTATGAAGAAGTTTAGACACTATCTAATGGCCAAAAAGTTCAAGTTTTTCACTGATCATCAAGCTTTATTATATTTGGTCAATAAACCTTGCAATACAAGATGTCTAGTAAGATGATTCCTCTTATTAATGGAATATGACTTTGAAGTTGTTGTTAGGAAAAGTAGAACCCACCTCAAGGCGGATCTCCTTTCTCGCATCACTTCAGGAGAGTCACTGCAAGGAGTGTCTGATGAACTACCTGATGCTTATCTATTCAATTTAAAAGTTGTTCCTAAATGGGAAAATAAGTTGGTACCTATCCTAACCTTTGGACCCGCAAATAAGAATGTGAGAATGAACAAAGAAGAAATTGTAAGATCACAAAAATATCAGATATTGGCAAGAAGTATGTACAAACAAGATACTGAGGGTGTATTAGTTGTTGTGTTGAGGAGGATGAACATAATAGTTGGTTGTAATAAGCCCATGAAGGATTGCTAGGAAATCACTATTCTAGACAACGAACTTTGCAAAATTTGAAATGTTTAAGAGTGTATTAGCCTAGTATGTATAGAGAAATACTTGAGTGGATTAAGAATTTTCCAGTGTGCTAGGAGAGACCCCCAATGGAGTATGCTACCCTTTATCATGTGTCATTAATTCCAAAATGGAGTGCTCCATTGGTAGAATTTATGATATCGGGAACACTACTTAGTGAGGCTAGCCTAGCAAGAAAACAAAGAATGGAGCTAGAGGCTCAAGACTATGCCTTAGTTGGAGACAACCTATATTGAAGAGGCAAAGATGGTTACTTAAGATTGTGCGTTCATGAATCGGACTATTTGAAAGTCTTAGAAATTTCACACAGTGGTGTTGTAGGTGGACACTTCGGGCCTGATCGAGTAATTAAGACCATTCTATTCTTAGGACTTTCATGGCCAAATCTTCATATGGATGCACATACCTATGTGAAGAAATGTGACACATGCCAATGTAGACAATATACGATCAAAAAATATGAGATTCCTTTGAGACCAATGATGGGAGGACATGCATTCTCAAAGTGGGGTATAGAATTTGTAGGTCCCATTAACCCCCTAGCTAGAAACTCCCATGCAGAGTACATTATTGTAGCCATATATTACCTTAAAAAGTGGGTAGATATCAAAGCCACTACAAATAATGATGCTCAGATGATGGCTAAGTTCTTATTCGAGAATGTGTTCATGAGATACGGACTACCAATAGAGTTAGTGAGTGATAGAGGCACACACTTTTTGAATGAAGTCATTGAAAACCTTCTCCAAGAATTCTTAGTGATACATAAGAAGTTTGCCCCCTATCATCCACAAGCTAATGGATAAGCCGAGAGCACAAATAAGATCCTATGTAATGTATTGACCAAAATCGTAAATAATAAATGCTCTGATTAGGACAAACAACTTCATCATGTTGTTTGGGTATCGAGTTGCCTACAAAATGATACTCAATTCCACCCCATTTCAGATGGTATTTGGACAGAATATTGTGCTACCATAAGACTTCTTGATCCCAGATTTAAAAGTAGCACAAGAGTACGAGTGGAATGGACACGAGTTATCCTCTAGGATCTTTGATCTAAGAATGCTTAGGTGAGACCAAGCTATGAGCAACAGTAGGCATCTATGCTGCAAAGAAAAGACAATAGGCATACTTTGATGCACACATCAAGGGTAAAGGATTGAAAGAGGGAGACCTAATGTTGGTTTACACACTAAAGCAACATGCTCATAAATTGGAAAAAAGAGGATATGGACCCATGGTCATTAATAGAATTTCCACTAGTGGTGTGATTCAATTGGTCATGCTAGAAGCTGATATCTTGCCAAACTATATTAGTGCATGTAGAGTCAAGTTGTATCAAGAACCTCTTACAGAGGGTATGCTAATGAGACTCAACGCTGCTAAGAAGCGAAAAGTAGAAGAGTTAAGGGTAGCCTTGTCCCCCATAGTTCCCATCCAGGCACGCCAACCATGCTAAAAGAAGAGCCAAGCAACTAGGACAAGATAAACCTCTAGATATCCGACAAATTTGGGTGCCTAAGGAATTAATTGCAGGTCAAGAAGGGAAATTAGCAATGTGGGTGCCCAAGGAACTCTTACATACACAAAACCCTAGGCCCTCACTCACAAGAAAGGTCCCAACAAAGAAGCCTAGGAGAAGCAAGAGTCTGAACAAAGTACAGAGCTCAAAATCATATCAACTTACTTCTTCAAGCATCGTAAGAAGACAATAAAAAATGGTATAGTTTTGGAAGCCAAAAGCACCAATAGTCCCCATAGCACCAAAGAACAAACCACGTGGGATACAGAATTTAAGAAACCATCCAAAGATGAAGAGGCCTAGGGTGATCTCTATGCATTCAAACATGGTTCTCAAATGGATCCCTATAAGGATGAATGCTTAGTGTCATCTCAAGATCCAAGGGATACCTCCAAATAAAGACTGCATCAACATTGGCAAGTAACATCGAAAGCCTCGACATGCGAAAACCATGTGCCTTTGGCACAACCCTATCTTTTGCACCATTCAGGTCATGCATTTCTAGAGTATGCATTAATATAGGGTGATGTTACACAGCCATGCATAGACACATTTGAGAGTCCCAATCATAAGAGCACATTGATATATGTCAACTATTTTTATTGATACTAACCTCTTTCTTCTTGTTTTGTGACATTGTAAAAGCATAACCAAAAAAAGGGAAAAAAAGAGAGAGAAGAAGGACTAGGACCATGCGCTCGAAGAAATTCGTCAGTGAATCATCAACAAGGACATCCATCAACAATGGAAGAGACACCCATGGTCAATCACCATGATGGGAGTACCACAGGAAGAGATGAACATCGATTGACCTTTCACATTGGTAAGAATCACCTACTTTGGCAACACTATCACAATGTTAGATTAGGAAACCTCTTTGTCAGCATGCCCTTGAGCACTTCACTCAAGACCCAAAATTTTTGCCCCACACATTTTGAAATGCATTCCCCAAGTACGCATGCATAGGGCCACAGTACAAGGCCGTGCACAAGGCACATATTTTCTTCAACCCATGCACTAACACACTTACCCATCACTCATTATGGGTTATGAGTACTTGGCATGATAACTATCAATGCCATGTTTGAAAGATTCCGAGGACATCAAAGTTACAACATCAGTACCTAGGAAGCAATCCACTACGGACAGTTGCTCCAAATCAACCTTGACAACCTCTTGTGAGCAACCCGCAACTTTTGATAGCTCAAAAATATATCATCATGCGAGAACCCAAGGAAGAAGTACATACCAAGGGACTATAACTTGCACAGGCTTGTAGTGACAAATGAAGAACCACACAACCACCTGCTACAATTGGAAGATAGATGACTCTTGTTCACACAGGATGGACACTACCTCTCAAGGTACTAATGGAACAACCACTACAACAAGGGTCTATCATGAAAGACAGACTCGAGAGGGAGGGGAGTGTTGACACTCAAGGTCAAGCACAAGGTAAGGGAGCACATCAACGAAGTGGACATAGAAGAAGAGGGAGAAAGTAGGGAGCCCCAAGAAGTACATGTCCAATTTTTAGAAGAAATCCCTATAAAAATAGTGATTTTCATCACTATAAACCATTGTAAATACCATTTCACATTTTTGTAGCTCCATTTTTGTTCAAGCCGAGGAGTCCTCAAGCTTGAGGAGTATTAGAAGTATCATCCTACCAATTTTCATAATTTCTAGGCTCCGTTTGAGCCCCCAAATAAGCCCTGGAACCTAATTTTTAACTAGGCCAAACACTAGGTCTCGACAGGTCCAAAACCACTTAGAAAACTATAAAAAGAGCTTGAAAGCTCATTTTTGAGGTTGGCTTGTTAGAGAGTGAGCTTCTTAGTAGTTTGTGAGAGCTTGAGATTTTGTAAGAGAGTTCCTTTGCAATAGAAAGCTTTCCATTGTTCCTCTCTTTGATCATGCCTTATGTGTGTGTGTGTGTGTGTGTGTATGTCTGTGCATACTAGTGTGCTTCTCACTCACACATTTCTTGTTGGAATTTGGGGCCCTAGGATTGTTCCAAACTAAAACTTTTCGAGCATACACAACTCAATTAATTAAGATGATAGGTGAGAGATAGAAAGAAAGATCTTGAGACAATGATAGGGAACGTAAGTTGGATGCTTACTCACTAAAAAATAGATGTCCAAATTACAACATGGGAGACTACTCAACCATATAAAGTGGTGCACTCACTAATGGAAGAATATCCAAGAAGATGATGATACAAAATCTAGATTATGTTGAAATAATCTAAGTGTGTGAAGTGAATGAGCAACGAAGCTAACCTTATTCTCACAAAATAGTGTAACAAAATTGTAAATCAACCAACCCTAATTTTGAGGTTAGGGTAGAGAAACCCTAAAAACAAAATATAAGATTAACTCACAAAAGATAGTTACCACCACCTTGTAGAAGACTTCTTGCTCCAAGAGAGTAGCCTCTCCTTCACCAAAACTCCACCTCCTCAAGAGTAGGTTAGGCCAGAACTGTGGAAACATGTAGCCAATCAAGTGCTAGAGGTAGCAAAACCTCGCTCCCAGGTAGGATCTCATAGAACAGTGCTAGAAATACCCTTGGACAAGATAGGAGACATGAGTGAAAGAGAAGAAGGAAACACTTATCTTCCCATCACCCATCAAGGATACACAATCAAGGCAATTTTGGACTCAAGCGTAGGAGTTGCAATTGTTACCACTTCCCTATGGAAGCGTTGGGGCAAGCCAGCACTTAGGCCAACGAGAATGAAATTGCAGATGGCCGACGGTCACATTGAGAGACCCTTAGGACTGCTAGAAGGAATAACTCTCACTACATGTGGTGTGAGTTTGAGCATACTTTTGCTATATGCGACTTTAGTGAAAATCAAGCCTATGGGATGATTTTGGGAAGACCATTTATGCGGCAGTTGCAAGTGGTACAGGATTGGGGAACCAATTCCTTGTATTTGCAACACTTAGGTGTTACGACCAAAGTCAATCTCAAAGGTTACTCTCATAGAGATGTGCCCCCTATTCAATGGAATCCCATCCATAGAGCCAAAGATGATACTGAGTCAGTGCATTCCATAGGATCAGGATCCTCATGGATGCATGAAGACACCCACTTATGGATGTGCAAGGTTGCAGTAGAAGAAGAGAAGCGGGAAAAAACCAGAGAAATAAGTGCTAAGGAAACCCTAGAGTCAATCATTATGGACCCACCTTTTGCATCAAAAGAAGAATACTTCTATGAAGTAGAAGCTCACCCTCAAAGACATGAAGAACTTACTAATGATGTGAGGTTAACCACACAAGTGACTGCCAAGAGTGAAGGCAAGAAAAGAAAGAAGAAAGAAATCACACCAGAGGTGGAAGAATCTTTGTTTGAGGTCCCTGAAAATTTTAAGAAGTATGAAATAGAAGATAGGAGAGTCATGATAAGAATGCCTAAACGTGATGCACAATCCAGAGCCACTAAGAAAATTGTGCTAGCCATAGAACAAGGAGAAGAAAGATGCACATACATAGGACATGACCTAACTGACGAAGAGGAGCATGAGTTGGTAGCTTTGCTAAGAGAATATAGAGATGTATTCGCTTGGAGCTACAAGGACTTGAAAGGTGTAGATCTTGACATATGCTCACACACGATTCCCATGACCTCAGATTCCAAACCCTCTAAGAAAAAGCCATACACATAATGATAAATATGTTGTCAAGATCAAAGAGGAGATAGATAGATTGGTGGAAGTTGGATTTATCTATGAAATTGAGCACATGGAATGGGTGTCCCCCATTGTAGTGGTGCCCAAGAAGAATGGCAAGCTACGTGTATGCATTAATTTGACGAAGGTTAATGCAGCCACCATTCAAGATAACTATCCGCTTCCTATCACTAAGCACCTACTAGAAAGAGTAGCAGGCAAGGAAGTGTACAACTTCCTTGATGGATTTTTTGGCTACAATCAGGTAGCCATTGCTCCAAAAGATCAGCATAAGACGGCATTTTCCACGGAGTGGGGCATATTTGCTTTTCGGGTAATGCCATTTGGGCTTTACCAATGCTCCTGCAACCTTCCGAAGATAGATGTGCCATGTGTTTAAGAGTTCTTGAGGAAGAATTTGGAAGTCTATGTTGATGATCTCTGTGCTCATTCCAACATTAGACAGACACATATACCTGAACTCAAGCAAATCTTTGACAAATGTAGAGAATACCAAGTGTGCTTGAACCCAAAAAAGTGTGTTTTCATGGTCAGGCAAGGCAAGGTTCTAGGACACATAGTGTCAAAGAATGGCATATCTACGGATGAGGAGAAAGTGAGAGCTATTGTAGAGCTACCTAGACCAAGGAATGTCAAGGAGGTACAAGCTTTCATGGGGCATTGTGGCTATTACCGCCGATTCATTCATATGTATGCAATCATTGCAAAGCCTATGTACGGACTTTTGACCAATTTTGAGTGGACAGATGAATGTGAAAATTCTTTCAATGAGCTTAAACGGCGATTATGTTCAACACCAATCTTGACTACACTAGATTGGAAAAAGACCTTTCATGTTCACGCGGATGCATCCAATTATGCTATTGGGTGTGTACTTGCACAAGCTATGGGCAAAGGCAATATGGATCTTCCAATTGCTTATGCTAGTACACACTTGAATGCAGCTGAACAGAATTATACCACTACTGAAAGAGAAGGATTAGGCATGGTATATGCAGTTAAAAAGTTTAGACACTATTTGCTTGCAAATAAGTTAAAATTTTTCACTGATCATCGGGCACTGCTGTACTTAGTAAACAAACCATGCAATACAGGTAGATTAGTAAGATGGTTTCTCTTACTGATGGAATATGACTTTGAGGTAGTGGTGAGGAAAGGCAAGACTCACTTGAGAGCAGATCATCTCTCGAAGCTCACATCTGGAGAGGCCCCACAAGGAGTATGAGATGATCTTCCTGATGCTTACTTGTTTAATTTGGAAGTTGTACCATAGTGGGCTAAGACATTAGTGCTAGTATTGACATACAGTGTGTCCTGTTAGACCACTTGTGGAGCACGCTACACTCTACCAAGTGTCTCTAATACCAGATCGGAGCGAGACATTGGCAGCCTTTTTGAGGATGAAAACATTCCCTCAAGATGTGACCCTGGCAAGGAGAAGAAGCTTAGAACAAGAAGCCCTCGATTACGCACTCATTGGTGATAATCTATACAAGCATGGAAAAGATGGATATCTGAGACTATGTGTCGATGAGAGTGAATATCTTAAGATCTTGGAAACTACTCACCAAGGTGTAGCAAGAGGACACTTTGGACCAGACCGTGTGATTAAGGCAATCCTATGTGCAGGCTTGTGGTGGTCAACCCTTCACATGGGTGCACAAAGCTAGTCAAAAACTATAAAAAGAGCTAAAGAGCTCATTTTTGTAGTTAGTTTGTCAGTGATTTGAGCTTGTATATGAGAATTTTTTGAGTAATCTAAAGAACTCCATTGTTTCTCTCTTTGTTCTTGCCTTGCGTGCGCATGCGTGTGTATGTGTGTGCATGTGTGTGTGCTTCTTACTCACACACTTGTGCCATCACTTGTTTGAGGTCTTCATACCATCCTCATGTCTTCCCGGATTGACATTAAAGGAGGTGCTACTCATCACTGAGCTTGAGGACTATTAGAAGTATTTATGTATCAATTTTCATAATTTCTAGACCGTTTGAGCCTCCAAAATAGCCTAGGAACCTAATTTTTAACTAGGCCGGACACTAGGTCTGGACAGGACCAAAGCTAGTCCAAAACTAAAAAAAGAGCTAGAGAGCTCATTTTTGCAGTTAGCTTGTCAGTGATTTGAGCTTGTATATGAGAATTTTTAGAGTAATCTAAAGAACTCCATTGTTTCTCTCTTTGTTCTTGCCTTGTGTGCGCATGTGTGTGTACGTGTGTGCATGTTTGTGTGCTTCTCACTCACACACTTGTGCCATCACTTGTTCGAGGTGTTCATAATATCCTCATGTCTTCTCAGATTGACATTAAAAGAGGTGATACTCATCACTGAGGTACACCTATCTTCATGGGAATAGTCAAAACTATGAGCATGAGAGTCATTATCTAGGACCAAAGGGGTTATCGGCACCAATGCTCTATTCGGGTTCTCTTCTGCCACTACATATTTAACTGGAATTACATTAGTAGGAGGTGGCAGTTGGTTTCCTAGGACTGCTTGTGGCCTATATTGTGCCTAGTATTACTATTGGTATTGATGTAGATATTGCTATTGTGGCCTATAATATGGATCTTAGTATTGGTTTCGATACCTAATGTTGTAGAGTAAAGAAGCACAAAAGAGGAGCCCCCAAAAATTTTCAAATTATGGGCACAATTTTTCTTCTTCAAAATCCTTTGTAGCTCAGTGATGAGTAGCACCTGCTTTAATGTCAATCCGGGAAGACGTGAGGATGGTATGAAGACCTCGAGCAAGTGAAGGCACAAGTGCGTGAGTGAGAAGCACACTAACATGCACACACATACACACACACGTGCATACACAGTAAGACAAAGAGTGAGAAGCAATGTAGTTCTTAGATTACTTTCAAAAAGCTCATACAAGTTCAAAACTATTACAAGCTAACCCCCAAAAATGAGCTCTCTAACTCCTTTTATAGTTTTTGACTAGCTTTGGCCCTGTCCAGACCTAGTGTCCGGCCTAGTTAAAAATTAGGTTCCAGGGCTTATTTGAGGGCTCAAACGAGGTCTAAAAAATATGAAAATTGGCAGGTAGATACTTCTAAAGCTCCTCAAGCTCAAGGACTCCTTGGCTTGCACAAAATGGAGCTACAAAAATACGAAATGGTATTTACAATGGTGTTTAGTGATTAAAATCACTATTTGTGTAGGGATTTTCTCTGTTGATTTGTCATACACATCTTTGAGCTCCCTACTTGCTCTTTCTTCTTGTGTGTTCAACTCCTTGATGTCTGAAAAATTTAGATGGCCTACTTGCCAGATCTTCTTTGGCTACTGTGTCTGCTTGTGCTATCTCTTCGTTTCGACCCTCTCTGTCTAGTGGCTCCTTCGGTTCCCTGACTGCTGCCAACACCCCCCCCACTCTCGCGTCTGTCGCCCCTGACAGACCCTTGTCTAGATGTTCGTTGAATGTAATATTGGATGACATCGGCAGCGAGGTGGTGTTCTTCTAATCGGAGCCCCCGTGCTAGATCTGTTAGTAATGCATCCCAATTCACTGGTCCTGGTCCGTCCGGATGTGGCACCCGCAGTTGTTCTGAATGGATAGTTCTCTCCACAGCGAATAGGTGGAGGAGATGTGAGGGCCTGGGTACGAATATTTCTGAGTGATATTCCCAGAATCCCGTTATGAACATCTCCTCGAATGTCTGTTTAAAACAAGCTGGGAGGTACTTTATTCTGGCGTGCCAAGCATATATTACCTCTATGGATGGGGTTGTGCTCATGTCGTATACCAGATCCTGGTTTCCTGTAAGAAATCCGACACCTGAGAAGTGGGGGTCTTTGATATTCTTGAACGTCCTGAAGATGATTAGCATTAGTTCAAAGATTTTCATACACATTTGTGCCATCACATCGGGGGTATTCCGTAGTCGAGTGCTCCAGTGTCTGATGGTAGAAATCATGTAATTTACAGTGGGAGGGCCTTGTGGCGGTGCTAGATAAACATAATTTAACCACTTTGCGCAACCCTTGACGTTCTTGACAGCAATTGTAAACTCTGGCCAAGTGCGTCGGCGGAGTACTGGAACATAACAAGGATTGTATTTAATAAAAAGGGGCATGTTAGTCCAGGTACGAACCATTTCCGGGTAGGTTTCAAGAAGACGGATTCTCCAGGTTGGTTGATGAATGGAGCCTTTCTTCGCACTTTCTGGGATATCCTCCGGCCCAAATTGTGTGGCAAAAGTTGGAGGTTTGCCACAACTGCGTTGAATCTCTGCATTGTAGTCCGCAAGGAGCACACAATATGGCACATATTGATCATCGTTGGTGCCGATCCATCTATGATGAGACATGCTTCGGAAGTATTCAGACTTGATGATGGTGTCTTCTAACTTTGCCATAGATTGGATTTGAATGGCCACTCTATCTTCATGGGTTGTTGCAGTCTTCTCTAGTGTTTGGAGCCATTCAGGTACTTCCACTTCTAATGTGTCCATTCCTTCTGAGGTCCGTGCACCACCTGGCATCGGCATAGGAACGTATGGTTCCTCATATGTTTCATCCACCTCAATGGGTACTAAATCCTCCGGTTCGGGTTCTACAACTGGGGAGGGCTGCCTTTCATATTCTAGTAACTTTTTCTGGAGCTCAGCCACCTGCTCTGTCAATGCCTTTACTTCCTCTGAAGTCGAGTCCGTTTCTATTACCTTGGGTGGAGCCTCCTTTTCCCTGAGCTGGTTACGGAGCTCATCTCGTTCCCTTTCCAAATCATCATGTGCTTCTAATAAATCCGCATAACTTTCCAAGATGGTTTTCATTGTTTCTGTGGGAACCGCTTTGAACTGTTATGGATCGATCTCATGGGGGGAACCTTCCATGGCTGCTTCCAGGTTGTCTTCATTTTGTTTCTGCAACCGTTTATTTTCTTCAAGTGCTGTAGCCATATGCTTTCGAAGTAGAGTTAAATTACGCCGGACTCTCAGGTTATCTGTTTGGTATACCTCCAACAAGGCTTCGAGTTGTTTGACACCAGGTTCTACTGATGGTTGGGGTGTCTCCAGGAGTGTTTGATGGGCTTGCTCGAGAGTTGTGTAGCAGTGGTTGAGTTCCGCATTTTCTTCTGCTAGCGTTGTGAGTTGCCTCTGTAGGTTCTGATGATTCGTTGTCAATTGTTGATGGCGGCCTTCGAGATCCATGTACTCACGCTGAAGTTGATATGCACACTGATGTAATGACAGGAATATACTATTTACATTAAAAGATGCAGATAAAGATGAAGATGCAGGGGGAATGGGGATGGGGAAGGGAGTTGTGAATGTTGTGGAATCAAGTGGTGAAGTTGGTGGAGGGGGTATGGGAGATTGAGGTTGTGTGGGGGGTGGGGGTGGTACTGTGGCGGGTGATGTCTCCATTGTGTCAAATGTGGGTGTGACAGTAAAGAGGGGGACCGTGGGTGGGGTGGAAGTGATATTGGTGAAGAGTGTTGTGAAGGTGGGCATGGAAACTCCTCCGAATTGGATGCCGGGAGAGAGAGGAATTCCCATGACGACTGTGGTAGCGGTAGAAAAGGGCGTGGTCGTGTCGGTTGGTGAGGTGAAGTGTGTAGTGAGAGGTGAGGTGGGTGGGGAGAGTTGTTCCTCTTGATGTTCTTCTGTTGGTGTGCGGCCTCCCGGTTCTGACACATTGATGTGTATTTGTTTTCCAGATCGCATGGGTCGGGCAGGCACACGTTTCTCGAATCGATTAATGTATGTCATGGCTGCATGTATGGCTTCATCTAAGCCGACCGCCTCTGCGTGTAGGTTCATGGATTCGATAAACATATCGTCCATGCCTTCCTCTGCCAATAGTTGGCTCATGAGCACCTTGCCTGATTCAAGTGACATTTTGTGTTGTTCCTGAACTCGCTTCATGGTTTGGTACAATCTTTTTATTTGTGCCGAATATGCTGGGGCACTTGCTAGCTCTGAGAGTTCATCATATTCTTGATGTTGTTCTTCGTCAGCTTCTTCTTCTTCTCCTCCTGCCTCTTGTTCATCTCCTTCGACGTCTACGACGACTGGTTGTGTCGGGGCTGGTGTTGTTGTGGTGGGATGTGGTTCCTGGGTCTGGTCTGCTTCTGTTTCAAGATTAGATTCGTATATCAGCCTGGCAACTTCTTCATCCGTGAGGTCATTGAGAGTAAATCCCTGTGGAAACTCCAAATCTGATGGAATGGGGGGAAACACCAAGTTGGGTCCTTCTGTACTTGGTCTGGGAAGACGAATGGTGAATGGCCGAACACACCTCGTTTGAGGGGGAGTTACTTCAGGTGTGGTAGTAGCACCTCTTGGTTGAGCACATGGTAATTGGACGCCCCCTCTCATCTTCTTCGATGGAGGACCCGCTGTTGATAGTCGCCTTTGGAATTCTTGGGCCCTGGACCACACTAGTGCTCGTTGAATGGGCACGTCATACGCTAGGCACCTGTAAATTATTCTTGTTAGGGCACAACATCCATGAAGTACATTTTTCTGCTTCTTATTCCAGCGCTGATGGGCTAGGTGTATCTGGTCGATGACCCAATGCGGTATGTTGAGGGTGAGGTTCTCTGTTTCTGCCAAGTATAAGCTGAACCAAATTTTCTTAGGGGGCATAGTGAATCGTTCCTGTGCGGGAAAAGCAAAATGTTGCATAACAGTTCATAAGTGGAGAGCAATGGTAGGCGTCATTGCCACCATGTCCTTCAATTTATTGAGATCCTTATGCTTCATCCTTCCCGGGACCATTATTTCTTTCTCGGTGGGAATGTGCATACCTTGCATGTTCAATGCCTCCCGTACCAGATTGAGGGTCAGTTTGAATCTCTTGAGTTCGTGTCCTGGCAGCAATGATGGTAGTACAAAAGTACTATCGCCTCCCTTGACCCTGCTAGGAGTTATGGTACTTATGAAATAGGAGCAGCGTAGAAAATCAGGTTTAGGCAAGTGTGCCCTGAAATATCTATCCAGGCCTGCCTTGGTCCAAACTGATCGCATTACCTCTGCATTCTGATAGTTCTCGAACTCCCGAGTGAAAAAGTGGTAGCGTCCCCATTTGCCATTAAATTCAATTTCTGCTTCCCAGAAGTAGGTGCCGTCACCCAATGGCCCTGCTACATCACTAAACCAATGAGCATGTTTCCCCACTTGAGAAGTGTGTCCTTGAGGGGGGTCCTGGATAGGAAGGACATGCACCGCTTGAAGTTCTTGAGGCCTTTCGGTGAGTGGCGGTTCCAGAAGAATGGTTTCAATGTCCACAATCTGTGCACTCGACCCTGCCTGGGAACTGGTGCCTCCAGCTTCTGCCATAGTTATTGCTTGCTACTGGTTCTGTCGAGAATATAGAGCATGCGTTAATATTGTTATGGACAAGATAGAACACGTTTTGCCCCCGTTACAATATTATTGTGAGGTGAGTAATGGGTTAGTGGTCAGTGAGTGCACGATGACAGTGTGTGTAGTTAATGAATGGATAGTCCTAGGAGCTAGATGGAAAGATGCAGTGTCTGACTGATGCAATTAGTAAGTGGAGATGAATTCACAAATTGGGGTCGGGGGGTTTATTACAAGTCTTAGGTTGCCAAACACCATGGATGGCTTTTGGTCTTGGGTTTGTGGAGACTCGGGAGAGTTGCATGAGTAATTCTGCTTGGGGGTGATGTGTCTTTGGAACCCATTTACGCGTGAGTCTGTGCGTGCTTCTAGGTGGCAGTGTGTTCGAGTGTATCAGACAAGAGTGGGTGGCGGTTGCTTGAGCGAGTGAACCCTGTCGTGTATGATGTGAATTGTGTGGGACTAGTTGAGCCCGCAAGCAAGCCTTAGGCACCCAAATTTGTCTTGATTGTGGGTCAGCCTTCATCGACTTCCTGGGCACCCAGATAGATTTCACTTTCTCAATAGAGGTTTTAGGAGTCCTCTTATTAGTATCATGTCGTTGATTACTAATAGGTGGTTGAGACAGTTGTCGCGACTTGGCTATAGTCGGCAGCTCATCTTTTCGCACCCACATTTGTTTCACTGGCTGAGTTGTTCGGCTTCGCGCGTTCTTTTGGTCTCCCGCATACATAGTCTTCAGTAATTGATCTGCCCTTAGTTGCTGCCTCCTTCTGGCATTTGGAAAAGAAGGGAGTTCCGCCAACGCCTTGACTTTTCTATTGAGATCTCCATTCCTCTGCATCACATAGCTTTGGACAAGAACAACATGGTCAACTTCATGTGTACCCCTGGAGGGACCAGGAGTTTGTGCCTTTCCTAGTTCCGGAAGTGCTCCATTATCTAGCTCAACTGTAATTCTACTCTGATTCACCCATACCTGAAGAAGTTCACTTCTTAGGTTTAAGTTGACTGCTTGGTCATAAATCCAGTCTTGACCCAAGACAAGAGGTTCGGTGAGGTCCTCATCTTGACACACTAGTACTCTGACTGTCAATACTTCGTCTTGAATGGAGATGGGAAGATCCACCTCGCCTAGGCAAGGGGTTTCCACACCTCCCAATCCTATGAGATATGCTTCTATAGGATTGACAGTTAATTTCAACTCTTGACAGTAAGACAATTGAACAGCACTAGTGGCTGCACCTGAGTCAATCAAGGCTCTTACAGTCCTTGCACTTTTTCCTTGTCCTATAAGGTTATAAAAGGACGTCGATCAATTATCCTATGAGAGCTGATACGTGGAACTTCACACATAGCCATGTGATATCCTTGGTCTGTGTCGGCATCTCGCCTAGGTTGCTCTCTACCTTGTCTTCTTAATTTCATTCTCCGTATGCGCTCTAGGGCTTCTGCTTGAGCTTCTTCTCGAATTCGCTTTTCTTCTTCTTTGCGTTTCTTAGCAGTGTTGAGTCGACTTAGCATTTCCTCTGTGAGAGGTTGTATCAGAGGCTCCTGATACAACTTGATTCTGCATCCACTAATGTAACTTGGAAGGACATCGCCTTCTAATGTGGCTAGCTGCACTGCTCCACTTGTTGAGATTCTATTAATGATCATGGGTCCGTAGCCTCTCTTCTCTAGTTTCCTCGCATGTTGTTTCAACGTGTATACTAGTACTAGGTCGCCTGCCTTCAAACCTTTATCCTTAATGTGGGCAAAAAGTATGCCTTCTGTCGTTTCTTGGCTGCATATATCCCTGCAGCCGCCCTCAGTCTTGTTTCTCCTAATCGTTCAAGGTCAAAAAGTCTTGAGGAGAGTCCGTGACCCGTCCATTCATGCTCTTGTGCCACTTTCAATGTAGGTATTAAGAAGTCCAACGGTAGCACTGCATTTTGACCAAATACCATCTGAAAGGGGGTGGCTTGGAGTACCGTTTTGTAGGTGACTCGGTATGCCCAAACAGCATGGTGTAGCTGTTTGTCCCAATCAGAGCGTCTGTTGTTCACTAGTTTGGTCAACACATTGCACAGAATCTTGTTTGTGCTTTTGGCTTGCCCATTAGCTTGTGGGTGGTAGGGGGCAGACTTTTTATGTACTACCAAGAACTCTTGGAGTAGATTTTCAATTACTTCATTCAAGAAGTGAGTGCCTCTATCACTTACTAACTCTATAGGTAGCCCGTATCTTGTGAATACATTCTCAAACAAGAATTTAGCAGTTGTTTGAGCATCGTTCTTCGTCGTGGCTTTTACCTCTACCCACTTTGTTAGATAGTCTGTCGCAACAATGATATATTTTGCATGGGAACCCCTAGCTGGGGGATTAATAGGACCTACGAAGTCTATTCCCCACTTAGAGAATGCACGTCCACCCATCATAGGTTTCAGTGGCATCTCATCTTTACGTATAGGATACTGAGTTCTCTGACAGACATCACACCGTTTCACATAGGTATGTGCATCCATGTGAAGGGTTGGCCACCAGAAGCCCGCAAATAGTATTGCCTTGATCACCCGATCTGGTCCAAAGTGTCCTCCTGCTACACCTTGGTGAGCAGTTTCCAAGATCTTAAGATATTCACTCTCATGGACACATAGTCTCAGGTAACCATCTTTACCACGCTTGTATAGATTATCACCAATGAGTGAGTAATCCTGGGCTTCTTGTTCTAAACTCCTTTTCCTAGCTAGAGTCATGTCCGGAGGGAATGTTTTCGTCCTCAGGAAGGATACTAGTGGTTCACTCCAATCTGGCACTATGGACACTTGATAAAGAGTGGCATGTTCCACAGGTGGTTTAGTGCAACAGATTGGGCATTCCTTGCACAACTTTTGGACATCAGCTTCCATCGTCGGCCAATGCACTCCAAGTCTCCTTAGTGTCTGTAGGGTTCGTTGCTTTGAATAGTGTTGCTCTAATGCACCTACATGTGCTAATTGCAACCATTTAGCGTACTCATCCTCTTCCACACAACAAGCCAAGATCCCTTGATCTGTGTGCTTGTACATACAACCTGCCATGATGTGATACTTTTGGGCTTTTACTACCTCTCTATCCTGTGTGTTTATTACAGGGTGGTTAGGCCCGTATGTCAATACCGGCACTAACGGTTTAGCCCACTGGGGCACCACTTCCAAATTAAACAAGTAAGCATCAGGAAGGTCGTCTGACACTCCTTGCGGGGCTTCCCCAGATGTGAGCCTAGAGAGATGGTCTGCTCTCAAGTGAGTTTTCCCTTTCCTTACCACAACCTCGAAATCATATTCCATCAGCAAGAGAAACCATCTTACTAATCTACCTGTGTTGCAAGGTTTGTTCACGAGATATAGTAGTGCCTGATGGTCAGTAAAAAATTTAAACTTAATCGCAAGCAAATAATGTCTAAACTTTTTAACCGCATATACCATGCTTAAGCCTTCTCTTTCAGTAGTGGTGTAATTTCGTTCAGCTGCATTCAATTGTCTACTAGCATAGGCAATTGGAAGATCCATATTACCTTCACCAGTAGGTTGTGCAAGTACACATCCAATAGCATAATTGGAAGCATCCACATGAACATGGAATGGCTTGCTCCAATCTGGTGTGGTCAAGATTGGTGCTGAACATAATCTTCGTTTAAGCTCTTGGAAGGAATTCTCACATTCGTCAGTCCACTCAAAGTTAGTCAAAAGTCCATACAGAGGCTTTGCTATGATGGCATACATGTGGATAAACCGTCGGTAATAACCACAATGCCCGATGAAGGCTTGTACTTCCTTGACATTCCTTGGCCTAGGTAGCTCTGCTATGGCTCTCACTTTCTCTTCATCAGTGGATATGCCATTCTTTGACACTATGTGTCCTAGAATCTTGCCTTGCCTAACCATAAAGACGCACTTTTCTGGGTTCAGGCAGACTTGATATTCTCTACATTTGTCAAAGATTTGTCTGAGTTCAGGAATATGGGTGTGCCTAATGTTGGAATGAGCACAAAGATCATCAACATAGACTTCTAAGTTCTTCCTCAGGAACTCTTTAAATACATGGCACATCGGCCTTTGGAAGGTTGCTGGTGCATTGGTAAGCCCAAATGGCATTACCCTAAAGACAAAAATGCCCCATTCGGTGGCAAAAGCCGTCTTATGCTGATCTTCTCGAGCTATGGCTACTTGATTGTAGCCCGAAAATCCATCAAGGAAGCTGTACACTTCCTTGTCTGCTACTCTTTCTAAGAGATGCTCTGTGATCGGAAGCGGATAGTTATCTCGAATGCATCAGGGCTAGGTTCACACTCTTCTAACACTGCCTCTCCCATGATTCGCTGTATGGAGAAAACTGAAATGTCATAGCCATCCTCATCACAGTGAGGTGTCCATTGTTCTTCATTGATGGCTACATCCATTGTTGCTAAAATTTCTGCCCAGCCATGGGGTTCAAATTCTTCGTCAGGAAAGACTACAGGTGCATAGGCTGGGTCTTGAATTGATCTATGTGTTTCTTTTGCACCTACCTCTCTGGCTTTCTCTCTCTTCTCTTCTTCTACTGCTACTTTGCACATCCATAACTGGGTATCTTCATGCATCCATGAGGATCCTGATCCTATGGAATGCACCGATTCTGTATCATCTTTAGCTTTATGGATGGGGTTCCATTGGATAGGAGGGACATCTCTATGAGAGTAATCTTTGAGATTCACTTTGGTCGTGACACCTAGGTGTTGCAAATACAAGGAATTGGTTCCCCAATCCTGTACCACTTGCAACTGTCGCATAAACGGTCTTCCCAAAATCATCTCATAGGCATGATTTTTCCTAAAGTCACATATAGCAAACGTATGCTCGAACTCAACACCACATGTGGCGAGAGTTATTCCTTCTAGCAGGCCTAAGGGTCTTTCTATGTGACCATCAGCCATCTGCAATTTCATCCTCGTGGGCCTGAGTGCTGGCTTGCCCCAACGCTTCCATAGGGAAGTGGTAGCAATTGCAACTCCTACACCTGAGTCGAGAATCGCCTTGGTTGTGTATCCTTGATGTGTAATGGGAAGATAAGTGTTTCCCTCTTCACCTTCACTCATATCTCCTATCTTGTCCAAGGGTATTTCTGGCACTGCTCTCTGGTACTTGTTTGGCTACATGTTTCCATAGCTCTGGCCTTACTTTGAGTAGCTCTTCTAAAGTGAGGTTGCATTGAACTTTAGTGTTTTTCACTACCTCTGTGTTCCTAGGTATGACTGAGTCCTCATTTCGTACCGTGACCGTGGGTGCTCTCATACAAGTAGACTTAGCCTCCCATGGGCCTGTGAAGTGGGGTAATTCTTGTAGAGAGTTAGACTCAAAGTCTAATCTTTCCTGAGATTGAGTGCTCTCCTACTCCTCATAAATGGATGGGATGTCTTGTGGGAATTGGTCGTGTGCATCATCCACAAGTTCAATGGGAGGAGGGACTTCACTCTCTTTAGCCCATTTATCTTCTTGAATCTCTCATAAGAATTCTGGTGTGAACCGATTCATAGAAGAAGATGTGTCCGGCTCCGTAGAGTTAGGCACATAGGCTTCAGGCACATAGGCTTCCTGGGCAGGAAGACCTGTTCTTTCACTTGCCTTGTCCTTGTGTTGAGAGATGGGTTCCTTTTCTGATTGTGCAATGAGCTTCTCTATTCTTTCTAACAGTCCATTAAAGTGCAACTGTGTCTTCGCTGAACTAGAGATGTTAAATAGGCGACTGGCCTCAAACATGGTCTGAGCCAATTCCACCATCTTAGCACAAATGTTGGTTCGTTCTAGCTCTAGTTCTGCTCTAGGGTAACACTTTTCATGATCAGTTACATTTGGCCCTTCTTGTATTCTGGCCTGATATGCTCTAAGCATCATGTTTAGGTCCTCGAGAGTGGGATCTGCTAGGACTGACCCTACTCTTGGGGGTGGTGGAATTGTGTGAGGTGGGTTGGAAGGTGGCGGGTCGGATGGAGTTGGGAATGGTTGAGGTGGGGTAGTGTGAGAGGGAGTTTGAGATGTGAGTTCAGTTATCCTGGCCTTTGTTTCTCTGAGGCTTTCCTCAAGTTCACTCATCTTTTTTGCCCATTGTCTTTTCATTCTTTCGCGACTATCTCGCCAAGATCTCGTCCTTTTCTTGGTTATGCTCTCAGTTTCACTAACATCTGGGCTCTTTTCCTGGCCTACCCCTTGGTTTTGCTGCAATGCTTGAGCTCTAGTGACTACCTGTACAGGTGCAGTGGAAGTGACACTTCCTGTGGAATCTACCACTAACCCAATAACGTTAATAGGAGTGATTTTTGGCATATTATTAGGATTCTTAGGGCAGTCTCATAAGAGATGCTCCTTTCCACACTCTTGGCAAAAGCCCTGGATCGTCACTGACTGGGGTTGTGTGGGTGGAGGCACGGGACAATCACGAACGAGATGATCTCCTTGACATCTGTAGCATGGTCCTCTAGGGAATGGAGGTCTTACTTGCCTAGGTTGAGGTCTAGGGTTGGGGTTTGCATACATGACGTTTGTGTAATCTGACTCCCAACTAGGTTCATTTGGCTCTTCACTGTAATAGGACTCACCATGTTCCGGAGATTGCATGTAGTAGGCCTGGGGGCTGTCAATATGCGTCGAATCAAAGCTATGGTCACTCGGGTCACTTTCAGAAAGCAATGGTGTTACAGGGACTATAGCTCTATTCAGGTTCTCTTCTGCAGCTGCATATTTTGCTGGGATCACATTAGCTGGGGTAGGGGGTTGTTGTGCTAACACAGGCTGAGGCCTTTGCTGGGCTTGATATTGCGGTTGGTAATTTTGCTGAGGCCTAGTATACTGTTGTGGTGGGTATTGGTTCTGGTATCTGCCTTGTTGAGGGTATGGCTGAGGGTAGGTTTGCCTAACAGCTTGCTTATTGTATGGGCAGTCTTGTGTTGTGTGATTTGTGTATCTTCGTTCTATGGTGCAGTACTGGCTACTAGGATTTACTTGGGGTTGAGCCATAATGGGACATACGTTTGCCATATGGTCACCCCCACAAGTATAGCATCTTTTCACAGGGGCAAACCTTGGGATTTGTTTGCTAGAGACACCTAGTTTTTGTGCCACTTTCTCAACGAGTTCCTCAATTGATGTGGATTGCGTGGAAGAGAGGCTAGAGGCACTATCTGAATCTTTGTATATTTTGGAAAGCTCTAACTCCTCCCCTAGGTTGTCCTCGATGTCAATGCACATGCGTACACACTCTTCTATGGTCCTAGGGTCCTTCAAGTACACATAAGATCTCAATTTGGTACTTAGCAATCCATCCAAGAATAAAGCCACTTGCTTAGCTGGTGTGGGTAGCTCCGAAACAGGGCATCTTTCTAAGTATTGCCTAAATCTTCTTCCTGCAAGTCTCACGGTTTCGTGAGGGGTTTGCTTGAAGCTGTGAATCAGCGAGGAGGTATTATGTCTTATGCCACTCTTAGAGAATTCAATAATGAAAGCCTCTAGGAGTTCGTCTATATTCCTGAACTGCCTCTCGTTTAGTGGTTGAAACCATGTCAGGGCAGTGTTCCTAAGGGTTAGACCAAAGGCATTGTACTGTGTGAATAGATCCTCCACTTGTTCAGCTCTCAAGACTTGCCTAAACTCAGCCACATGATCGTATGGATCTCTAGTGCCATCGAAGTAGTTCTTCATGGACTTAACTAGCTGAGTCGGTCTCAGGGTTCTCGTGTGCTCTCTTGGTCTTGGCAAAGGGAAATCATCGGCATTTCTTCGATTTCCTGGGGCTCTAAGTATCTCAGGTTCCACCCTATTTGTCTCCATTCTCGTTCTTTCTCTGCCCCCTGGGTTGGCAAAGCTTACTTCTGGCCTATCTCTACTTCTGTCTCTTTGCGTTCCATGAGCTTGGGATGTTCCAGCTCCCGGGTGACCATAGGACACGTTCGATCTTGGTTGGGGGAAAACGAATTCAACCTTCCAAGTATAAGCATGCCTATCATTTTCTGTAACCACAAAGATCCTCTCTGAAGCGTGATCTAAGTAGGTTACTCTGCCTGGGCTATCTGGGCCTTTAAACTCATAGATCATGATTGTTCCTATGTCATTTGGCCGATCAGATTTATACCTCCAAAAGGCTTCGTCAGTCTCTCGGTTCAAAAGCAGATCGATGCTCTTGTTGTCCTGGGGAACCCACTCAAGATTGAGGATTGTGGTAAGAACAGATTTGCCTCGGGGGGTTCTAGGTTCTACACCCATGTTTCCTTGCTCCAGGTCACCTAAATCCGCTTCTGGTACTACATTCCCAAATTCATCAGTCCTTTCTGGATGACTGGTGACCACGTATATGGTTCCTTCTTTGTCCAAGTATGCTCCGTTCTCAAACTTGACAGCTGGGTGCTCTAGTCCAATGGACTGGTCAGGGTTTTTAATCTAGACCACGGATCTTCCTAGACCGTCCTCATAGATGCTAGCACCTAATCGGTTGGTCCTAAGGTATTCCAACTGCGTTTTGTAAGAGCCTTCTACTCTGTGCAAGTATGGCACCCCTGAACTTCCCGTAGGTCTGTCCATGCCTTGAGACATCTCTGATTCACTGGTCTCAGAGCTAGGGTAGTATGAGTGGTGGCTCAACTGCTGGGCCCAAGACCTAGTGGTGTGGTTGACACTAGCCTCTGAAGACCTAAGGCTTTGTCTATCCCTTACTAGATGTCGTCCTGATCTAAGGTTCATAAGCCTAATTGAATAGCCCAAATTTTCCCAAGTACAACCTAGTTGCTGAGTTCTTTTGTATCAGTTACTCGATTCTTTTTAGTGGTTACCGTGTTTATGCTCTTGTCAGAAATCACGTCGTCACGAATACTTGAGTGTATTTTCCGCACTTGAAGTTGATCGTTCCACGTTAGATCCTTTCCTTTAAGGTTATCGCATCACGAAGAGATTATGTTTAATCTTGAACTTGAGTGCATAGGTAGTCTTCAACTTGATTGATGCCTATCGCCGCCTTGGCCTACTCCTATCACTAGTCGTTCTTAGCCTAAGCTAGGAATTGACAGAGGGAGTTGAGGATTTTCCAACCTTGAGTTTCTTTCCTTGTGTTGTTGCCCTAGTGTGCCCAGGATGCGTATTCCCAAGCTTGCACTTACTCTTGCTTGAATGCCCTCAAGTGCTCTTACTGGACCTGTAAACGTAACCCCGAGTGTTTGTCCCACAAATTGACCAAATTAGCCCCCTATTCTTTGCCCTAAAAAATTGGCCAATTTTGCCCTTCTATCGCATTCGCAAGTTCTGTCAGTCGCGATTGACAGGTCCGTCGTGGCTGTCAGTCGTGATTGATGTGTCGATCACGATTGACAGGTCCGTCGTGGCTATCAGTCGCAATTGATGAGTCAATCGCGATTGACACATGGCTCGAAAAGTCAATCAATCGTGGTCAAAGGGTCGTTGACTCTGTCAGTCGTGATTGATGGGTCGATCGCGATTGACAGGTCGGTCGCGAGGGTCTATCCGTCGTGGTCAAACAATCGTTGACTGTGTCGGTCGCGATTGACAGAGCCGTCGTGGGCTATCAGTCGCGATTGATGAGTCAATCGCGATTGATGACTCGATCGCGATTGACACGTGTCACGCGTATGATCCGTCAGTCGTGGTCAATCGGTCGTTGACTCTATCGGTCGCGATTGACAGAGCCGTCGTGGGCTGTCAGTCGCGATTGATGAGTCAATCGCGATTGACAGGTCTGTCCGTCGTGGTTTGTCGATCGCGATTGATAGAGCGATCGCGATTGACAGAAATCTGATGAATTTCAAAAATCTAAACACAGTTTTGGGAAGCTCTAGGCCTGTAGATCATGGTTTTGTACTTTGTTTGGCAAATGGAGCATTTTTTCTGTCAGTCGCGATTGATAGAGATCGGTGACACAGAGACAGTTGCCAAGATTTCCGTACCTGTGCAGAGTGTTGGAGATGATGATGCAGCATGTACCTGCAAGACAGCTCAAGAAACATGCAAAAACAGCACACACAATATCGCTCTCTCGCTCTCTCTCACAAGTGAAATGAGGGAAGTGAAAGGAGAAAGGAAATATAGTAAAAAAACCGAAATTTTTGCGATGATGGAGATGGAGGTGGGAGGTGGTGATGATGATGATGGTGATGATGGTGGTGAGGTAAGAAGGAGAAAACAAGAAAAGTGAAGAAATTACCTACAACGCCAACGTCTCCAATCTACGTCTTACCATCACACGCTCGTCCTCAAAGCTCGATCCCCGGCAACGGCGCCAAAATTTGGTGTAGCTCAGTGATGAGTAGCACCTCCTTTAATGTCAATCCGGGAAGACGTGAGGATGGTATGAAGACCTCGAGCAAGTGAAGGCACAAGTGCGTGAGTGAGAAGCACACTAACATGCACACACATACACACACACGCGCACACACAGTAAGACAAAGAGTGAGAAGCAATGTAGTTCTTAGATTACTTTCAAAAAGCTCATACAAGTTCAAAACTATTACAAGCTAACCCCCAAAATGAGCTCTCTAACTCCTTTTATAGTTTTTGACTAGCTTTAGCCCTGTCCAGACCTAGTGTCCGACCTAGTTAAAAATTAGGTTCCAGGGCTTATTTGAGGGCTCAAACGAGGTCTAAAAAATATGAAAATTGGCAGGTAGATACTTCTAAAGCTCCTCAAGCTCAAGGACTCCTTGGCTTGCACAAAATGGAGCTACAAAAATACGAAATGGTATTTACAATGGTGTTTAGTGATTAAAATCACTATTTGTGTAGGGATTTTCTCTGTTGATTTGTCATACACATCTTTGAGCTCCCTACTTGCTCTTTCTTCTTGTGTGTTCAACTCCTTGATGTCTGAAAAATTTAGATGGCCTACTTGCCAGATCTTCTTTGGCTACTGTGTCTGCTTGTGCTATCTCTTCGTTTCGACCCTCTCTGTCTAGTGGCTCCTTCGGTTCCCTGACTGCTGCCAACATCCTTTTAGAATCCCTTGAAGCTATGTAAATACAATAGAGGAGTCCTCTAGATTCATAAGCCCAAATCATTGTATCATAATCCTTGTAAAATATTAGGAGACTCTTGTAAAGAACTTTTTTCCATTGTGAGAATTGAAGAAGATTAACTTTTGTATGTGTGCGTAATGCTTGAAATGTGTGTAGGACCGTTGTCTACCCCTTCCCATAGCTTTTGGGCTGTTGTAGTGTGTGTGTGAGCCATAACGAGCTGTGGAGAGAGTGTTGGTGTTTCCAACCATTCACTATTTTGCTCATAATCTGAAACACATTTGTTAGATTTACTGCCATTAGATACGTCTCGTCGAGAACTTCAAAAAGAACTCACTATTGACCACATTTGGAGTTTGAAGCTGAGAGAAAAGTTCAAATTTGTGCTTACTACTAAAAATGGTATTGCGGCATGCATTTGCAGAAAGTTAGTGAGTTGGACAGGTAGTTGAGACTAGTCACATGCATTGTAGGTTAGACACTTCACGTACCATCATGTGTGCACATGTCTTCATACACATGGTACGTCTATTTCCATGGATTGATAATTAAACATGTATTAATCCACCACTATATGCACTTGTGGGGCGATTGAGAGATAATCTCATCGACACAAGTCCCTAAGTCTTAACAACTTAGGTACACACATTTTTCGCGGCATTGTCAAGGAAAGCCCTACCAAGGTGTCTTCATGATGGTTATAGCTCTAGAGTGAAGGAATCGTACTTGTAGAGGTGAATTCATTTAGTGGCAAGTCATTAAGTATTTCAGCACTTGTTACTTCACACTTTTGGAGTGTGTGTAATGAGTTTTTAGGTTTAGGGTTAGGAGTGAGGAAGAAAGGGAAGAGTTAGGTTTGGGGAAGAGAGAGAAGTGAAGAGAGGAGAGTAAGACACCTTAAGAAAATCTCAAAAATTCTAGTTTAAGTTTAGTTCAGGCACTTGGCAAACCAAGGCCATAAAAGCAAAACAAATCATTTCTTTCAATCACTTGTTTGAACAAGTATCGTGGAGAGCAGTGACTGGTATTGCCTGAGTGGTATCGGGCCAGGGAAGCTCGTAGTAGAATTTGTGAGCACAAGGCTTAGGCAAGGCTCTCTTGGGATGAGTTCTTCAACTTTAACACTTCAAAAACATCAAAATAATATGCACAAACATGATTAAAGTTGCATCCGTTATCACGGGGTAAAACAAAAGGTTTTGAGGGAGCTCCTAAGTGATATAGTGGACTAGGAGTGAAGGCGAGAGGGAAATATACACATTGCACAAAAAAAATTTTAATTTTTAATCATTTTTTGGTTGTAGTATCGTGATGAGTTGAGTTTTTGGTATCATGATACCAAAATTCCCTAGTATTGCAATACTCGCCCGGTACCGTATTGTGCACACCCACTTGAGGTATCACGATACTTTCAAGGTATCGTGCATTGTTAAGTCTTGGTATCACAATCGCGGTCACCCGATGGTATCGTATCGTGGTCCACTAGGTATCATATTGTGAGCACAAGCGGTATCATATTGTGTCGCTACTAGGTATCGTATCGTGAAGACTAATATCGTATCACGCATAAACTTGGTATCGTATCATTGAAAAGTTGGTATCATATTGTTTGCAAACCTGATATTGTATCGCCTAGAGAACTACCTGGTATTGTATCGACTCCAACTACTAGTATCGTATCGTTAGCTACCTTGGTATTGTATCATGGATTGAGCAGTATCCTATCACCCCTATTACTAGTATCGTATAAGGAGGTAGGTATCGTATCATTAGTAGCAAAGGTATCATATCATCTGCAAATTCAGTATCGTATCATGCCACCCAATAGTATCACATCGTGGTAGACCTTTGGTATTGTATCGTGCCAAGTGTGGTATTGTATCGCTTGTGTGGTATCATCAGAAGTGGTATCGTCTAGAACAACTCAGGCAAACTGAAGGTAAAATTTGGAGTGTTTGAGGAGATAATTAAGGGGAAAAGGAGAGCAAATATAGACGCAAAGGGTGAATGAACTTAAGATCAGGATAGGAGCTAAGTAGCTAGAGAAGTGTCATCTCATCAGTAGGAAGTGAAGCCCAAGCAAGCCATCACTCAATCTACTCAGACACATCTAGCCGTATGTGTCCACAAATCGGCAAGGAATCCCTATTTACCTTGATGGCATAAATAGGTCAATCATAAGAATGGCAAACTCTACCGAGTCTACAATAGTGCCAAGACCCACAGTTAAGTATGAAGGAGGAGTTTACATGGACAAGTTAGGTCAAATCTACGTAGTGATAGAAAACCCAGATCAGATCAACTAAAGAGGAGAACTAGAGGGACAAGGAACTTCTAGGAGATCTAACCCTAAAGAACTTGTGACTACCCCAAGGGGCAACTTGGTGGCTACTCAGGTCTTGAGAGGGGATTTGATACCTCAAGATGATTACTTGTTGGATGTATATCTAATCCATGGGTCAAACCTACTATTGCAAACTGATTCACCTACCCGAGGACAAGAGGTGACTCTAGTGACTATCTATGAGTTGAAGGATCCAGAAGATGAGTCTAGAGTCACATACCTAGACCAAAACTAAAGAAGGTATTGTCTAGTAGATGAAGTCGATAGATCTCAATTGAAATACATGGGGTTGCCTATATTCCCTCCTCAACAGTAGGCAACTACCTCTCACAACCCTTTCGGAACCCACCAAGGAACAGAGAACACAATGTCGAGACAAACAAGTCAGTGAAGTATCCTCAACCAAACACATGTGCAATTCACAATGCCAGGAACACATGCACACAACCAAACCAACTTAGGGATAGGTAACATGAATCGACCACCCATAAGAACAAGGCCACAACCAGGTGTGCAACTAGGAATGCATCCAATTAGACCAACAATTCCTGTAATGCCTAGACCCCCAAAACCAGTCAAAAAGTTGAGACCAATTTAAGTTGCTAAATGTATGGGAAATCACTAGGATGGTATGGGAGAACCTTATGACCATATAGCAAAATTTAAGCAAGTGCTACGAGCAGAACAAGTGGACGACTTTTTTGTGCAATATGAGTCCTTTGGACTAACCCTCACAAGAATAGCTTTGACTCGGTTCTAACCATTGGATCCAAACCAATCTGGAAACATCAAACAACTTTTCCAAGAATTTATTGGAGAATTTACCAAGTGAGGGATTAAACACAACTCGTCATCCTTTATTCATAGTTTCAAACAAAACCCAAATGAAACCGTCAAAACAGCTACCCAAAGATTTAACCAATATGTCGATAGATGCCTAGTGATAGAAAGACCCTCCCAACAAAAAATGATATCACTATTCTTAGATGGATTGACTAAAGAAACCTTGAGAACCCTAGTTTATGTGAAACGGCTTCAAACATTGAGTGGGTGCCCTCAAGAATGCGCTGATCTAGAAGAAAACTTAGTGGATGACCTCAAAAGCACTCCAAGCTCTACTAAATCAGAAGACACTAGGAGCACAGTAACGAATAGTTCCAGTAATGTGGAGGAGCTAGCAAAACTGGTAGCTAAGAAGTTAGAAGTCCATGGACAGAGAAATTACCAGAACCCACCAATGAGAATGCCAATACTAAGGAGATGCACCCTATGTGGCAGAGATCATCCATCTCATAGGTGTACGAGAGGAGGTCTAGACATGCAACAACCTTACCCCTACAATAGGCAGCCACCCCAAGGAACCCACTTGTATTGTCATATTGAGCAGAAATATACCAACCATGCTACCAAAAATTGCCCATTTAACATGCAACCAAGACCAATGAATCAACCTCAGCATAAGCTTTATAGATACCCACCCAAAGAGCAAGGAAGAGAGATAGCTAGATATAACCCTTATCTGCAAGGAAGAGGAACTGATAAACCTAATCAGAGAATACTAGGATGTATTTGCATGGATCTACAAGGACCTCAAAGGTGTAGATCCATCCATTTGCTCCCATAGAATCCTGGTGACACCCGATGCGAAACCATCAAAACAACACCCTTATACTTAGAACGATGTCTATTTGGAAAAAATCAAAGAGGAAATAGACAAGTTGTTGGTAGCCAGATTCATTTATGAAATAGAGCACACAGAGTGGGTGTCACCATTAGTGGTAGTAGCAAAGAAAAATGGAAAATTAAGAGTATGTATTAACCTAAAGAAATGCAGCCACTATCCGTGATAGCTACCCATTACCAATCACTGATAATCTCTTGGAAAGAGTTGCAGATAAGGAAGTCTATAGCTTCTTAGATGGATTCTCAAGGTACAACCAAGTAGCTATTGCTATGGAGGATCAACATAAGACAGCATTCGCAACTTCATGGGGAGTTTATGTTTTTAGAGTGATGCCATTCGGGCTCACAACCAACTCTGCTACTTTCCAAAGGTTGATGTGTCATGTATTTAAGGAATTCCTAAGGAAGAGTATGGAAGTATACATAGATGAATTATGCACATACTCAAGTAAGAGATATGACCACATTCCAGAATTACAAAGGATATTTGAGAAATGTGAACAATATCAAGTGTGCCTGAATCCTAAAAAATGTGTCTTTATGGTGAGACAAGGAAAGATCCTAGGACACATCATATCTAAGAATGGAATTTCCACTGATGAGGATAAGATTAAACTAATTGTAGAGCTACCAAGACCAAAAACTGCAAAGGAAGTACAAGATTTTATGGGCCATTGTGGATACTATCATAGATTTATCCACATGTATGCCATGATTGCTAAGTCGCTATATGGATTATTAACCCAATTGACATGGATAGACAAATGCCAAAAAGCATTTAATGAATTGAAATGATGATTAAGTACAACACCTAAATTGAAGATACCCAATTTGAATAAACCTTTCCATATCCATGTAGATGCCTCTAATTATGCAATAGGATGCATTTTAGCTCAACCTGTAGATGAAGGAAATTTAGACCACCCTATTGCATATGCAAGTAGGCAACTAAACCAAGTGGAAAGAAATTATACCACTACAGAATGAGAAGGTTTAGGAATGGTGTATGAAGTTAAGAAATTTAGACACTACCTTCTAGCTAACAAGTTCAAGTTCATCAACCATCAAGCCTTATTGAACCTAGTCAATAAACCCTGTAACACTGGAAGGCTAGTGAGATGGTTTCTGTTGCTGATGGAGTTTGATTTTGAAGTAGTGGTCAAAAAAGGAAATACCCACGTGAGAGTCGATCATCTATCTAGGTCAACACATGGACAATCACCCAACGGAGTGGTGGACGACCCACCAGATACCTATTTATTCAACTCATAAGTATGTCCGAAGTGGGCAAAAAAGTTGATTCCTATACTCACCCATGGACCACATCATAGAATCAATAAGGATGCTAGGAAAGGATTTTTGCAATCACGTAATTTACACATTGTGGCAGGAAGTGTGTACTACAAAGAACCTAATGGTGTGATGTTAAGGTGTCTAGAAGAGGCTGAACAGAAAAACCTAATTGAGAAATCTCATGTAAATCAATGGAGAAGGCATAAGGGAGATCATGGAACACTAAGGGAATTAAGAAGATTGGGACTGTACTAGCTAGATATGCCAAAAGATGTTCATGAGTACCTTAGCAGTTGCCCAGAATGCCAAGAAAGTAATCCAGAGGACCATTTGTCATTACAATTCTCTACAATAGCACCAGATTGGAGTAATGGTTAAGTTCTTGAAAATATGCGAGCATGAGGAAGGAGTGACTCTAGCTAGAAAGCGATCCCTAGAAGAAACGAGCAAGGACTATATTATAATGGGAAGGCAATTATTCAAAAGAGGGAAGGACAATCAGCTAAGGCTATGTGTCCATGAAGGAGAATACTTACCTATTTTAGAGATGACACATGCAGGTGCCATAGGAGGACATTTTTCAGTCGAAAGAATTGTAAAAATGATTCTCTTCGCAGGCTTGTGGTGGCCGACTCTACATATGGATGCAGATACTTATGTACAAAGTTGTGAGGTGTGCCAAAGAGCCAAGTACTCTACTAGGAGAGATTATATGCTTCTGAGACCCATGATTTGTGCAAGAGCCTTTTCAAAATGGGGCACTGATTTCATAGGACCTATTAATCCTCCAGCCAAGGGATCACATGCTGAGTACATAATAGTTGCAACAAACTATCTGACCAAATGGGTAGAAGCAAAAGCAATAAGAAAGAATGATGCAAAAACTACTGTGAAATTTTGCTTTGATAATGTCTTTACTCGCTTTGGACTACCTATAGAGATAGTAAGCGATAGAGGAACACATTTCATCAACGAAGTAATAGAATCCGTGATGAACGAATTCCTAGAAGTTCATAAAAAATCAGCCCCCTATCACCCTCAAGCTAATGGTCAAGCACAGAGTTCCAATAAAGTGTTATGTACCATGTTGACAAAGATAGTCAACAACGGCGGGTCAAGTTGGGACAAACAATTGCATCATGCAATTTGGACCTTCTGAGTGGCTTACAAGACAACCATTGTAATTACTCCTTTTAACATAATTTATGGGAAAAATGTGATCTTACCAATTGGCTTTTTAGTACCTATTCTACATGTAGCACAATAGTATGAATGGATAGGCCATGAACTATCCAAGCAATTAGACCAAATTGAAAAACTACACGAAACTAGGCTACAAGCAGTTGTGGGAATTTATGCTGCTAAACGGAGGCAGAAGGCATATTATGATGCACATATCAAAGAAAAAGGCTTAAAGGTAAGTTCCATGTAATGTCCCAAGATTTGTATCGACTCCTGCTAAATGCTCCAAAGTACATAGTGCATTTCTTTGCACTTATCCCATGCCTATAAGGTCTATTTGAGTCTCCATAAGCTCAAGGGTTGATCTTGTGCCGGTTGGCTGGACCAAACTTTATTGCTCAAAATGCACTTTTCTGCCTACTACAAGCTTCTCCAAGTTCTTTTAGAAACGAGATTTCCAACGAGCTCAAAATCACTCAAAATGGAGTTCGTATGGGAAAGTTATTGTTGGGTGTGTGTAGAAGTGCGAGAGACACACGAGAAGCACACACAAAGAGCACAAACACAGCGAGACACATGGAGAAGACGATGGCTAGAATAGCTCTCTCTATTGATGATGAACTGAACTAAAGTAAGCTGAATAATATCCCTAAGTACAAAGTACCACCACATATGAGAGTATCAAGTATGTGGTAACATGGGGAAAAAACCTCTAGCCACCACTAGAGTAAAAAGTGCCCATGTATAGGGAAAAGTTTAACATCAAAGCTACTCGAGGAACACATAAGTGTAACAAAACCCCTGGAGTGAATGATGTGAACACGTATAGAGAGTGACAGATCAGCCCCCACAAGGTAATAAAGCCTAAAGCTTTGCGAAAAGCTTCAAACTTTTTCCGTGGAAGAGCTTTGGTGAATATATCTACCACATTATCTTATGTAGGCACATATACCAAATCAATATCCCCTGCATGAAGGTGCTCTCTCACATAGTGATAATGCATCTCAATATGTTTGGTCCATGCATGAAACACTAGGTTTCATGCAACAACCAAAGAACTTTGGCTATCAATGAGAATATGTGTAGCAGCATCAATCTCCATGCAAAGATCCATCAATAGGCATCTTAGCCTTATACACTCCATTGTAGTTGTGAAAACTACCCGGTACTCAGCTTCACAACTCGATGTCGCCATTGTAGGTTACTTCTTACTCAACCAAGATATGCATGAGTCTCCAAGGAAAAACCAATCATCACTAGTGGACATGCGAGTATCATAACAACCAGCCCAATCACTATCTGTAAAAGCATGCAAGCATGGCTGAATATCTCTTCCATAAAAGAGACCTAAGCTTAAAGTGCCTCTGAGATATATAAACACACATTTTACTGCTTGCCAATGCTTAGTGCCAGGGAAACTAGGAAACTGCATACTGTATATCCAGCCTTGTGTTGCATGCATATATAAGACATCCCATGTCTTGCTGATAAACTAGGAAACTGCATACTAGGAAACTGCATACTGTATATCCAGCCTTGTGTTGCATGCATATATAAGACATGGAAACTAGGAAACTGCATACTGTATATCCAGCCTAGGAAACTGCATACTGTATATCCAGCCTTGTGTTGCATGCATATATAAGACATCCCATGTCTTGCTGATAAAGAGAAGTGTCAAATACATCACTGGAATCCTCAATTGAGAACCTGAATCCTGTCTCAACTGGTGTGGAAATTGGCTTGTAATCCTCAAAGTCAAAACTCTGAAGTATTTTTTCAACATACTTTGCTTGATGCATAACAATTCCCCCCTCAACGGATACAAACTCGATGCCAAGATAGTAGCCCAAAAGACCAAGATAAGTGACATCCAAAGTATGCTGCAAATCAGCCATAAAAATGTCAAGTTTTGCATCACATGACCCAGTCAAGAGTATGTCATCGACATAAAGAACAAGCACCTATAAGATCAGCCCCATTTTTGCATACATAGAGTGTGCTTTCAATTAGACTACATGTGAAGCCAAGAGCAATCAAGTGCTTATGTATTTTGTCATACCATGCACATGGAGCTTGCTTGAGACCATACAAGGCTTTATGCAAGTGACAAACCATACGCTCTTTCCCTTTCATAGCAAATACAAGAGGTTGCTTCACATAGACCTCTTCGTGAAAATCACCATTCAAGAAGGTTTTTTTTATGTCCAACTGGTGCACTTTCCAACCTTGATGGGTAGCCAATGCAACCATGGTATGAATGGTAGTCATGTGTGAAGTAGGTGCAAAAGTTTCCTCATAGTCAATGCCATATTGTTGTGCATATCCTTTGGCAACCAATCTAGCTTTGTAGCAATCAATGCTACCATCATATTTTCTCTTAATCTTATAAACCCACTTTGTACCAATGGCATTCTTTCCTTTTGGCAATTCACATAACTCCCAAGTACCATTCCTATGTATGGAATCCATTTCTGATTGCATAGCACTCATCCATTGTGGATCATCACATGCATCTTCAAAAGAAAGTGGCTCTTCATTACATGCTGTAGCAATAAGAGAATAATCCACAAAATTACTTGATGCATGGTGAGAGCTTGATCTTGTTCTACCAAGTAAAGGTGCACTCAATTTGCTATCCTTCAAATTTTGTTTTAGCCACTTTGGCATAGATTGTGCACTCTTGATAGACATGCGTTCATTATGTAATACATCTTCAACATGTACATCATGCGTGGGCTGAATTTCATGCTCATTTTCAGACATATTTTGATGCAAATGTTCAGCCATATTTTACTGCAAATGTTCAGCCATATGTGGCTGGAAATTTCTAGTAGTTTCGACATTTTTTGGCTAGAAAATTTCATCCATGTTTGGCTAGAAATTCTTTGCATTTTCAGCTCTATTTTGCTAGAATTTTTCAGCCCTTTGAGCCTCAGTTAGCTGGTCTATATGGCCATAGTCAAGCACACCATTTTGGAGCAAAGGCATGAGTATATCGAACACATCTTGTGAGCTAACTATTGGCTGTTTTTTGCATTCAAGTAGAGGGAAAACTGAATTTTCAGCAAATGCCACATCTCGACTCACAATAATTGTGTTTGTCTAGATGATACAAACGATATGCCTTACTTTTAGCATTATAACCAACAAATATACATTTCTTTGCCTTGTCATCAAGTTTGTGACATTGTTGTGATGGCACAAGAGCATATGCCAAACAACCAAAAACAAGCATATGACTAACCATAGGCTTATGACCATTCAAGCCTCATAAGGAGTGATGACTCTCAATGCTTTTGTAGGGTAGTTCAACACATAGTTTGCACACATGACCGCTTCCATCCAAAACTTATCAAGAAGATGCTTTCCTTTAACCATACATCGTGCCATTTCAAGTAGAGTTCTATTTTTATGCTCGGCAATACCATTTTGTTGAGGTGTATATGGCACCATACATTGGTGTGAAATACCTCTTTCATGAAGAAAAACATTAAAATCATGTGACATGTATTCACCACCACGATCCGTGCATACAGTTAAAAGCTTTTGTGAAGAAAAAATTTCAGCCATAGTTAAAAATGCTTTCAAGCAAGAAAATACCTCATTCTTTGCTTTCATAGGATACACCCATGTATGGCGAGTAGCATCATCAATGAAGGTAACAAAATATACATGCTTCCCAAAACATGGAGTCTTGACAAGACCACATACATCACTATGAACAAGCTGCAATTTTCTTGTAGTGTGTGTATGACTATCTTTTGGAAAAGAAGCACGATGCATCTTTCCAAGAATGAAACCCTCACATGCATGCTTTTCAATGGACGCAAGTGTAGGCAAGCCAATATTCATGTCCTTCTTTTGCAAGTAAAGCAAACTATTGAAGTTTAAGTGCCCAAAACGAGCATACCAAAGCTCCATTTTAGCCATGGAAGAAGTATGAGCAATTAAGGCATTCGAGGCAGCCCTCTTATATGTATCCATGTGATACAAGCCATTGCAAAATTTATTGGACATCACGATAACATCGCCATTGCTGAAATCATGAACCATACATTTATCATCAACAAAGTGTACATGAAGTCCAACTTTGGCAATCAACGAAATTGAAATTAAGTTCTTGTTGCTATCGGGCACATATAATGCATTTTTCAAGAGAATCACACCTCCATTTGCAACCGTAAGCTCAATTTCTCCTACTCCAATGATAGGATAAGAGGCATTGTTTGCAGACACCACATGTCCTCCTTTGGGTTCATCTTTCAAAGAGGCAAAAAATCTTTTGCATGATGTTATGTGCTTTGAAGCACCACTATCAAAGAACCAATCCGAATCAGCCTCACTCACAACCATACATTTAGAATGCAAAGATGCATCATAATGACATGTAACAACACATGCCCAAAAATCTTGAGCCATGTTAGCTTCATCATTCTTTACATTTGCTGAATTTTTAGCAATAGACATGCCGGATTCCTTCTTCTTTTCATTGCATTTAGCAAGCTTTTTGTTGACACCCAGAATTCCACAGACACACGAACGCAGAGGATAGTACACAAACAAATCACACAAAAAGTACTCAAAGATAGAAGAGACAAGAGCCGACACCAGATTGGGTACAATCTCCCCCCACATTGCTGGACAACTCTATCAGAGCATGCGTATTTATAGGAAAATTCATATTACGTATTGAATAAAAGATACATCAAGGTCGCGCTTCAAAGAGCATGTTTTTGCTTTATTTACAAATTCGTAATTTTCTATTTTTACAAAAACGTCGCTTTTTAAAGCGGTCCATTAGTTTTTTACAAAAATAACTAATAATACTTTCTTCTAATAATAACTATCTTCTAAAAGTATTCTTCTAAATATCTCCAAGTCCATGCACATTCACATGCTCATGGATCTTCACCTGCTAAATCAAAACACAACGCACATTAAAATCCTCAAGGCATTAAACCTCCATTCCAAATATTCCATAAAGTATAACATTGGGAATGTTATACTTTATGGAATATTTGGAATGGAGGTTTAATGCCTTGAGGATTTTAATGTGCGTTGTGTTTTGATTTAGCAGGTGAAGATCCATGAGCATGTGAATGTGCATGGACTTGGAGATATTTAGAAGAATACTTTTAGAAGATAGTTATTATTAGAAGACAGTATTGTTAGTTATTTTTGTAAAAAAATAATGGATCGCTTTTGAAAGCGACGTTTTTGTAAAAATAGAAAATTACGATCGTCCTATTCTAGATGATCCTCCTTTGTTAGAAGAGGATGCTAAATTTTTAATTCTAGAGAAAATACTTGATTATGATGTAACTACTACACGAACAGGTAACCAATATCATAGATATTCGGTTAAATATAAAAATCATTCACTTGAAGAATCTCAATGGATTCACAAAATATCACTAACTCCACATTATGATCATTTGATTTTTGCTTATCATTCACAATCACATTAAATTCCAGTTTTCTTGTTCCATGCATGTGTTTTTACATGGAACATGCTTATGATTGTTTAGTGATGGGACATGTCATTGGCCATCCATGTCTATTTTATTCTTATCAACTGAGGTCAGTTGTTCGACAACTGGGGGGGCATGTTATACTTTATGGAATATTTGGAATGAAGGTTTAATGCCTTGAGGATTTTAATGTGTGTTGTGTTTTGATTTAGCAAGTGAAGATCCATGAGCGTGTGAACGTGCATGGACTTGGAGATATTTAGAAGAATAGATAGTATTATTAGAAGAAAATATTGTTAGTTATTTTTGTAAAAAATAATGGATCGCTTTAGAAAGCGACGTTTTTGTAAAAATAGAAAATTACGAATTTGTAAATAAAGCAAAAATTCGCTTTTCGAAGTGTAGCCCTCATGTATCTTTTATTCAAGACGTAATATGAATTTTCCTATAAATATGCATGCTCTGATAGAGTTGTCCATCAGAGTATCATTACACATGGCATACAAAGAAGCAAGATTGTCCCATGCCTATCATGATGTAGAACATGACCAAATGTGTGGAACTATATGACGCTTCATAGAAAGCGCAATCAAAGCATGAGCTTGAGCATCTTTTCCATCCCATCTAAGCTGCTCTTGTGTAGGTGGAGAAGGAGAAACCACTGTACTCGAAGAAGAAGCTCCATCTATGACAGTAGACTATGAAGTAGAAGCACGTACGGGTCTTCGATCTACATTTGCCACTATGTTCCAAAGTTGTTTAGCAACAAGAACATGCTTCATCATGTAAGACCACATCGGATGGTTGGTCCCATCAAGTTTATCTTCAACTTGAAGCTTGCCAAACAAGTCATTGTTGCTCGCCATTTCACAAAAGAACAAGAATGTGACAAAATCTTCACTTCGACGAAAGCTAAAATGAATGCTGAAATTTTAGCCCACAAATGGTCACTCTGATGGCGATTCTGATTGCACAAATGGTTTCGAAATGGGGGTAAAATGCTAGTGCAACTGGTGGAAATGTTTCTTGGCTATTGAAAGTCATTGTTCTATGCTCCGAAGTGGATTTGCATTGTTAAAAGTGTGCACGCACAGCCACGTGAAAACCACTATTGGGTGTGTGTAGAAGTGCAAGAGACACACGAGAAGTACACACAAGGAGCACAAACGTAGCAAGACACACGGAGAAGATGATGGCTAGAATAGCTCTCTCAATTGATGATGAATTGAGCTGAGTAAGCTGAATAATATCCCTAAGTACAAAGTACCACCACATATGAGAGTATCAAGTATGTGGTAACATGGGGAAAAAACCTCTAGCCAACACTAGAGTAAAAAGTGCCCATGTATAGGGAAAAGGTTCATATCAAAGCTACTCGGGGAACACATAAGTGTAACAGTTATGTCCAATCAAGCTTCTGGGGGACAAAATAGGCAAACAAGACCTCTCAGAAAATCGTGATTTTTTGCAAATCAGGCAGCCAAAAAGTCGTGTTTTTTTATCACAAGAATCACGATTTTCTCAAAATCCACTGCAAAGAATCGCGGATTTCTCAAATAAATTCTAAAGAATCACAAATTTCTTCCAAAGAATCATGATTTTCTCAAAATCCAAAATGCAAACAATCGAGAGTTTCTCACTTTTCCCAAGTCCAAAGAATTGTGATTTTCTCAAATTCCTCAAATCCAAAGAATCATGAATTTCTCAAAATACAAAAATCCAGAGAATCACAATTTTCTCACTTTCAAAGAATCGCAACTTTCTCAAAAATTTTAGGTGGGAAAAATTTTTGAATTTTCCAGAGAATCGTGATTTTTTTAGAAAGGCACGATTTTTTGAGTTTTTTGGCAGGAATTTCAAATTTTCTTGTCAAGCCCCAAATGTGCAAAAGATCGTGAAAAACACAAGTGCATGCAGTCCCAAGCACTTCCTAGCTCTTTCTCGCACTCCCACACATGAGAAATGATGTGAAAATTATGAAAATGCACTCAAAAACAAAAAATTCTATGAAGATGAGGATGGATGAAGATGTTGATGATGGTGATGATGAAGAAGGAGAAGAAAAATAGAAAAAAAGAGAAAATGACTATTTCTTACCGTCCAACATCACAATTCTACGATCTTACTATCACAATGCTCGTCCTCGAAGCTCTCTCCTCGGCAAGATGCCAAAATTTTGTGTAGCTCAAGCGTAAGCAACACCTCCTTTACTAGTCAATCCGCGGAGACGTGAGGACTCGTATGAAGACTGTGAACATGTGGAAGCACAAATGTGTGAGTGAGAAACACACTAGTATGCACACACATACACACAGATGCACACAAGGTAGTATGAAAGAGAGGGAACAATGGAAAGCTTTCTATTGCAAAGGAACTCTCTTACAAAAGCTCAAGCTCTCACAAAATACTAAGACGCTCACTCGCTAAGAAGCCAACCTCAAAAATAAGCTCTCTCGCTCTTTTTATAGTTTTTTGAGCGGTTTTGGCCTTTTCTAGACCTAGTGTTTGGCCTAATTAAAAATTAAGTTCAGGGCTTATTTGGGGGCTCAAACGGAGTCTAGAAATTATGAAAGTTGGTAGGATGATACTTCAAATACTCCTCAAGCTCGAGCACTCCTTGGCTTGAACAAAATGGAGCTAGAAAAATGTGAAATGGTATTTACAATGGTTTTAGTAATGAAAATCACTATTTTTATAGGGATTTCTTCTAAAAATTTGAGATGTACTTCTTGGAGCTCCCTACTTGCTCCCTCTTCTTCTGTGTCCACTTCTTTGATGTGCTCCCTTGCCTTGTGCTTGACCTTGAGTATCAACAGATGACATGTATCACTTTTTCATTTCTATGACATGTATAGTAGTCATGCCAATATATGTCAGGGATAATTTAGTCAACTTTACTAGATTCATCTACTCAGAGTCTTGGCACACTTGTTTCTTGCTAGCTCGCTCATTCGCAGACATTGGGTTCTTCCTTATGTACTATTCTTTATATATTACACTAGTTGTATTGTTTTATTGGGTCATTCTTGTATATTCCTTTTATGTAATAGAAGAGAAGAAGAATAAGCTTATTCGTCCTTGCCTCAATCTGTGTGTGCTACTCTTGAGTGTGAGAGTATGTGAGCGAGCTCTCTTCCTTATCTCCTTTTTGATGACACAAAGTTCCATCCAGGACTACCTCAAAAGATAATGCTCTATCCTCAACAAATCCATGTCATACTGCAAAAGAAGTTGAGCACAAAGATACCCAAGAAGAAAAAAAACTCAACAACGTATCTGTTTCAACTCAAATTGATCATGTTGCAATAGAAGTTGAGCACAAAGATGCCCAAGAAGATCAAATATTGAACAAATTATCAGTTTTAATGCAAACCAATTTTGTACTACTGTTTACACCATGAGGGAATCAGGAGCCTAAATGGACATCGTGCAAGTTAAAAATAAAAAAATAACAAAAGAGATCACATCTTGTGGTAATGCAAATTGAAACTTGCTCACAAGGATTTTGAGCCTATGACTCTAATTCTGGAAGTTGATGTATTTATGAACACCTAAAGTGATGAGGGTTTTCTTGACAATAAGCCTTTTCTATGACCACGCCTTGACATTCAAATGTTTGGATTTCGAGTGCATATGATTTGGAGAAGGTCAATAAATATATTGATACGATCTTCCCAAATTTTAGGAAGCAATTTATGGGTATTTGGGGGAGGGATCAAAGTTTTTGGATTTTTTTGATCCATTTCAAGAAACTAGCTCATTTTTGGGACATGAATGTAGATTATGAGTCTGACAATACGTTAATAAACAATACTACTACTTACATGTTATTTTACAACATTAGAGGATGTTTTCTCATGCTACCAAAGTCATCAATCAGTGAAATACATAACCATATGTCTTGAAATCTTTGTGGTCAACTTTGGAAATGGTTAATCAACCCAAATCAAAATGAGTATGCAAATATTATTTCCATAGTTGTTCCTCTTGATGAAGTGAGCTCAATTATATATCATGACATACATCGAGATCATAAAGAAAGACATTGAGTATGCAAATAATGAAAACATTATGAACAACCATTCTTATAGACTTATGTTAAATATTTTGATCTTATAAAGATGTTTAGCTATGTTGGTCAATGATTAGCTATATAAGTCAAATAATAGCTATTTACATGTTAATTATTTTAATTCAAAGATTGGATTTAGAATATTTCAGTGGTACATAAATGGTATTTGCTTCCAAACTCATTCCTCCACCCTTTTCATTCACATTTGTTATGCTAGACCTCAAATGCTTAATTACTATTATCATTGGATTTAGAGAGAAAACTTTTACAACCAAGCACTTGAATACTTTGATTATCAATGATTTTTTCCATCTAGACATTATTCAAAATATGCTGAGTTCCTTCGTGTTGTCTAAAACCAGTCTAATAGTCTAATGTTTTATGTGCTAGCTATTTACCTATTAGCTATTTTTTATTAGTTGCTAGTTCTAACTTGTTAGCTATAATTAGTTATTTCCTTATAGCTATTGGTGATTCTATTATCTATTAGTTGTAACTTGTTAGCTGCTTAGTTGTAAGTTGGCTACTTATTGATTAGCGACATGTTACTTACTTCCTGTTAGATGTTAATTGTAACTTATTGATTAGCTACATGTTAGCTACCTCTTGTTAGCTATTTGATTTCATGTATGCTACATGTTGACAATTTGAAAATCAATATCAATGATTCTTATCTATTGTTAATGATTTCTTGTTAGCTATTACTGATTCCTCTTAGCTATTAGCAATTAGTGATCTCCTAATAGCTGTTAGTTATAACTAGTTAGCTACTTAATTATTAGTCAGATACTTGTTAGCTACTTATCTATTAGCTAAGATTTAGCTCCTTCTTGTTAACTATTAGTTGTAACTTATAGATTAGCTACATGTTAGCTACTTTTTTGCTAGCTATTAGTGAATTCTAGTTATCTATTAGCAATTAGTGATTTCCTATTAGCTGTTCGTTATAACTTGTTAGCTACTTAGTTTTTAGTTATCTACTTACCAATTAGCTATCCATTAGCTACTTCCTATTAGTTGTTTAGTTGTAACTTATGAATTTCCAATTATTTGTTAGTTTTAGCTTGTTCCATACATATGTTCACACAAAATTCTAACCATTATCTCTTAGTCAACAATTCCTAACTCTTTTATCATTAAGAGGTTTTGTTCAAACTCTTTTGGAGGACTTTGGAACCTTTCTTCATCCATTGTAGCTTGCTATGAATATTTAGGTAATTTCTTCTCATTCATCATGGACCTTGTTGCCTCCACAATGGTCCTATTTCTTCTCTCTGCCCACTCCATTCTACTCACGTGTGTATCTTGTAGTTACCTCTCTCTTGATTCCCCTATCTTGCAAGTAGGAATCAAATTCATGGGAGAAGTATTCTCCCCCTCCATTAGTGTTGGAGTTTGAGGTCTACGCAAGCACAAGAACAACACAAGGAAGAAGAATAATCTTGGAGCACAGCAGACAATATTGAATGCATTACCACTAGAATGTACAAAGATAAGCGACCCATTAGGGTTATAGGCATATATACAAGCCGAGGGAAAAAACATCCTAAAAAGGAAAAAAAGTGCCCCGGTGGTCTTAGATTGTTCACACACACCACTACCTAAATATATCAACAAATCCCCCCTAGAAGTGATGCGGTGAACAAGAAGTTGGCACTCATGTATAAGGAAGTGCCAAGCTATGTGGAATCAATCCACCAAAAGGAAGTAAGCCCAAACCTTTGCGAAAATCTTCAAACTTCTCCCTAGGTAGAGCCTTTGTGAAAAGCTTTGCAATGTTCTCCTATGTGGGCACATATGCCAAGCTAATCTCTCCAGCAAACAACCTCTCCCTGACATAATGATAGTGCTCCTCAATGTGCTTAGTGTGAGCATGGAACACAGGGTTCCTCGCAATTGCCAATGCACTCTGACTTTCAGTGAAGATGGTGGTGGTAGAAGACTAACCAACACCCAAATCAGCCATAAGGCATCTGAGCCACAGACACTCATAGCTGCTATGAAAGCTACCCTATACTCATCTTCACAATTGAAATTGGCTTGCTCAACCAAGATATGCATGAGCTACCAAGCATGAAGAAAAAACCACTGGTGGACACATGAGTGTCATACCAACCAGCCTATTCAAAGTCAGAAAAAGCATATAAATCTAATGGTAGTGATCCCCCCTTGGGATAAAACAATCCAAGTAGCCAGGTACCACTCAATTAGGGAAAGATGCACTTAATTGCCTACCAATGCTTGACACCTAGGCAATGCATAAATGTGCTCATCTGTGAGACAACAAACTGAATATCGGGTTGAGTAATGCATAAGTAAATCAAAAATCCAATGGCCTACTAATAGATAACAACATCAAAAGCATCTACAGTATCATGAAGACTCAATCATAAACCTGTCTCCATAGGACTGGCAATAGGTTTACAGTCTTCAAGGCCAAAACACTACATGTCAATATATTTTATTTGAAACAAAGCTATTCTACAATTAAGTTGCATAAATTGAATGCCCAAATAATGATGCAAATGCCTAAAATCAGACATCTCAAATGAGGCATGCAAATCAGACTTAAAATCAGCAATATGCTTCTCATGAGGACCAATGAGCAGCATGTCATCAACATAGACAACAATGATCAGAAGCACATCTTTTTCATGCTTAACATATAAGTTGCTCTTAGTTGGAATGTTCTTAAAACCATGTGCAATAAGGTAGGCATGTATCTTCTCATAGCAAGCACGTGGTGCTTGCTTCAAACCATGTAATGCCTTTTTCAACTTACACACTTGCTTTTCATGCCCTTTTTGCAAAAAGCCATGGGGCCAAAAAACATACACTTCTTCATGCAAGTCACCATTCAGAAATGTTGTTTTAATGTCCAACTAATGTACATTCCAACCATGATGAGCTGCAAGTGCACAGATGCTACGAACAATAGTCATTTGGAATGTAGGAGCAAAGGTCTCATCAAAATCAATGCCTCTTTCTTGAGCATAACCATTTGCAACAAGCCTAGCCTTATACTTGTCAATTGTTCCATCACGCTTATGCTTCAGCTTGTATACCCACTTAGTGCCAATGACCTTCTTGCCAGGAGGCAAGTCACATAAAGACCAGGGGCCATTTTTCATAATAGCATCATATTCTAATTGCATAGTAGCCATCCAATTTTTGAAATTTTGTGCTTCATTGAACAATACAATCTCATTCTCATCAAAGAGACTAGAGGCAGCCATAGCATAACAATTTGATGCAAAAGAAACATTATGAGAGCATGAATGAGTATGATATGATAGAGGTGCATCTAATTTGGTATCTCGCAAAGTCTGCACCAACCAATTAGGCATAGTTTTTGCCTCCTCTATATCAATTCTCTCATCAACAAGTGCATCATGTAAATTTGCATCATAAATGGAATGATCTACATAAAAAAATAGAATGATCTGCATCATCACATGAAACCTGTAAAGGCTAAAAAGTTTCCTCATTTGGACCAGCACTAGACTATCCACCTCTAAAAAGAGGCAGCAAGGTGTCATACATATCTTTGGAGCTAATTGATGTCCACTTAGTACATATAAGTAATGGCTGAATAACATCTTCCACAAAAACAACATCACCGCTAACCAAAATGTGTTTATTATGTGGATGATATAGAGGATAGCCTTTGCTTTTAGAATTGTACCCAACAAAAATACATTTCACTGCTTTATCATCCAATTTCCTACGTTGTTGTTCAGGCACTAATGCATATGTGAGACAACCAAAAACACGCAGGTGAGCAATAGATGGCTTGCGATCATGCCAAGTCTCATATGGAGTGATAAATTGCAATGCTTTAGTGGAACACCTGTTAAGTACATATGCTGCACACATAATAGCCTCAAGCCAGAAACTATGTGGTAAAGTCTAACTCTTGACCATACACCTCGCCATCCCCATGATTGACATGTTCTTCTATTCAACAACTCCATTCTATTGCGGTTTATATGGCACTGTACACTAATGTTTTATCTCACATTTTTTCAGAAATGCATTAAAATTGAAAGACATATATTCCCCCCTCGATCAGAATGGAGGGTGCCCATTTTACATGCTGACAAATTTTCAACCAAAATAAAAAACTGTTTGAAGCACATAAACACTTCGGAATTCCCTTTCAACAGATATACCCATGCATGCCTAGAAAAATCATCAATGAAATTCACGAAGTAAAGATAGTTTCCAAAAGAGGGTTTCTGCATAGGACCACAGACATTGATATGAACAAATTGCAATTTTTGAGTAGCTCGAATTGAACCATCTTTTGGGAGTTAGGAGCCCTACATTTTTCCCAAAATACAGCCTTCATAAATATATTTACTAGGTGCCTCAAGTTTGGGCAGAGAGGAAATTATTTTAGATTTCTGCAGGCATAGAAAACTAGCAGATTTTAGATGACCAAAGCGTGCATGCCAAAGCCATGCATCTGGAAAATCCTGAGAATCATGTACTACATATGCTGAATCATTCACAAATTTTTCATAGTCTATGAGCTTATATAGCCCATGACATAAAATGCCAGAAGCAATAATGACATCACCATTTGAATGATCATAAAATGTACATCTATCATCAATAAGTTTCACAACCAATCCAATCTTGGCTAAAGCTGAAATTGATAACATATTCTTCTTGATCCTTGGCATAAATAAGGCATTTGACAATGTAAACGAACTACCATCAATATTAGTCAAAATGATCTTACCAACTCCCATGATAGGATAAGAGGACTTATTGGTGCATGTGATAGTATTCCTTATAGGGGCAGGCTCGAGCAAAGTGAAGAAATTGTGCTATGAGGTAACATGTTTGGTTGCCCCACTATCAAAGTACCAAACATCTGAGTCTACTACAGACATACACTGTTCATGAGAAGATGGATCATAATTGCATACAATGGTAAATGCCCATTCTTCATTCTGCATAGGATTAGGAGACTCTATTTTGGGTGTAGAGGCCTCTACAACAACCATTCCAACCTCTTTCTTCCTTGCCTCTTTAGCAGTCAGGTTTGGACAACACTTTATGACATGATCATTTCCTTTATAGTATTTGCAAAACAATTTTTGCTTTTCTATTTTCTTATCATCTCTGTCATCCTTCTTTGATTGTGTAGAATTAGAAAACTTTTGCTTACTAGTAGAAGAGCTCCATTTACCTTTGCCCTTCTAACTAGCTAGGAAATCTTGATCTGCAACATGCATAATGGACATGTTTTGCCTAGACTAATTTTCTAGCAATAGAACAGAGACTAACTCCTCAAATGTTAAGGAATTTGGATTGCCTTTGATCATCAATTGAAGAGTAGAAGCCAAAACCTGATATGAATCTAGAAGACCATTCAGAATAGTCTGCACAAGTGAACTATTAGGCAAGACTTCATAAAAAAAAATCAACTGCTCCTTCAAGTATTTGATCTTTATAAAAAAATTGTCCATGGAATCTTCTTCATTCATGTGCTCACTCTCCAACTATTTTCAAAGGTAAGCAACACAAGCCTCATTCCTTACATAGTACAAAGTGGCTAATGTATCCAAAGCATCCTTTGTTGTTTTGCAGGACGGAATGTGGGGAATAATGGAATGTTTGATAGACAAGGCTATCAATGCATATGCATGAACATCTCTGCCATCCCAACAAAGTTGCTCTACAATAGGTGCAATAGGAACCTCAACACCAATAGGAATCTAAAGAATATCACCATCTTCAATGTCCTCTCCATCACCTTCAACAACTATGTTTGCAGGTGTAATAGGATGTTTTTCAACACCCTGCACAATATTCCAAAGTCCTTTTGCAACCAATACATGACACATCATATAACCCCATAATGGGCAATTGGTATTGTCCAACTTATCCTCGATAGGCAACATACAAAATACATCACTACTTTTAGCCATGGTTAGTGACTAAAATACCTTGATGCAAAAAAATGATTGTATCTCAAAAAGTTGAATAGAATTACCCTATTGAGTTCTGCTAAACATGTAGCAGACTTCAAGATGCTTATACTGATGAACTCAAACTTGTATATATCTTTGGCACAAAAAGGAAAAATTGCTTGCATAAACATTGCAATCGTGCATTCGAAGGCCGAAACGAGCTCAGATGGCGATTTCGATACCAATTCTTGTGTGATTCTAAGACTGTGACCGAAAGGGTACTAACAATGCCCTAGATGAAGCGACAACCTGTTGTGATACCAATTATTGGAGTTTGAGGTCTGTGAAAGCATGCGAACAACACAAGGAAGAAGAAGATGCTTGGAGCACAACATACAATACTGAAGGTATTACTACTAGACTGTACAAAGATAAGTGACATGTTAGGATTATAGGCATATATACAAGCTAAGGGAAAAACCCTCTTAAAGAGGGAAAAATGTGCCCGATCAATCGTATAGTGTTCACACACATCACTACCTAAATATATCAACAATTAGACCTTAGTCTTTTTAGGGTTTTACCTATTTGATTTTTCGCAAGAGCTAGATACTTCTTAAAATATGAGAACACTTCATCTTTATGCTTCATGAATGGGGAAGATTCCAAATCATCTATGAATGGCACATAGTACCTTAACCTTGAGATGGATGTCTCTTTGCTTGGTCCCCAAACATTTGTTATGACAAGCTCCAAAATGTCTCCATGTATGTATCTCTTCTTTGTGAATCGCTGCCTATGAGATTTTCCAAATTGACATGCACTACACTTGTAAATCATATGTTGCTTTGAAATCTTCGGTAGTCCAAGCACACTTTTATCTTGATTGATTTGTTTGAGGAATCTTTCTCCAATGTGAGCCAATCTTCTATCCCAAACCTCTAACTCTGATAGTGTTTGGGTACCATACTTGAACAATGATATGTTCCTAGTGTCTTGGAGTTCAAAATGAACAATTTACTTGTCTTTTCTCCCTTGGATGTCCTCTTGAAACCTTGATATGGATCCTCTACATAGGCTCCATGCTTAGTGAACCTCACCTGCAAACCTTTTTCCATAATCTGACGTACACTTATCAGGTTCTTAGTCATACTAGGTACATAGAGAACTCTTCTCAATAGATTCCTATTACCATTGGAGGTATTTACATTTCCAATCTTCTTCACATGGTGCCTTGTGTCATCTCTTGTTTGGACCTCATGCTTTTTCTTTGGATCTTCTAAGTTTGAAAGCAATGCTATATTCCTTGCTACATGATTTGAGCATCTAGAATCAATATAGAACACATGCTCATCGGATTTACCTTCCTTTGTGTAGTTGTTTTAATCTCTTCTTCCTTTGTATCCTCAATAGTTGTTGTTGTAGTTATAGTTATTGTATCATATGAATATTTATATTGGCCTCTAGGAGCTTCATATCCATCTCTGTTGTATCCCCTTCCTCTCTGGTTCATCAAGTTCTTGAAATAATGCTCTATGATGTGGTTGGATAATCCACATATGGCACAAGGTGAGGAACTTTGAGATCTCTCCCTAAATTTTCTACCTCCTCTGCCTATTCCTCTTGAGCTTCTACCTCTACTTGCAAAGTTAGCTTGGGAGGTGCTTCCTTCATCATCATAAGTTTTTTCCTTCTCCATTGTTATCTTTACCTTTTCTTTTATATATGTAAAGGGTAGAGAATTGATAACCTTTTTTATTCTCACCATTCTTCATAAGTTTGGCCTCATGAGTGAAGGTTTGTCCCATGAGAGTGGTGAAATCTAGCACTTGCATATCCATGTACAAGTCCATGCCAGTGGTGAATGCTTCCCACTTGTCATCATCCGTAATTCCGTTGATGACTTGCCTCATAATTTTCTCTTCATCTATGATCTCTCCAATGCTTCCTAATTGGATTGCAATGTCTCTCATTTTGGTGATAGATGGTGACACTTTGCTTGATCTGCTTCTTGAGTGATGTGAACTCCATCCATAGTTGGTTCTTCCTTGCCTTGTTGCTTCTGAAGAGAAGAATGCTTCCAAAGCATTCCAGGTCTCTTGTGATGTCTTACAACTCATAATATGAGGAAGTAAGAAATCAAGGATAGATTTTAGAATATATGACCTTGTCAAATAATTCTTTGCACACCATATTTTTAACCTTTTCTATTGTTCTTCAGTTGGTTGTCCTTTGATTCTGAGTATAGGCATCAACTCATCTCCATAGATGTATCTGAAGTACTTTGATGGCGATGCACCACACTGCACTCTCCTTCTCGAGAGCTCCACGACCATATGCTCGGAGTAGAAAACCGACATCCTGACGCCACACACAGTACTCCGCACAGAGGTTGTAGAATACGCAGAAAACGCAGTACACAGGGAGCACGAAGGCAGACTTCTTAGGTCTTACAAATGCGGTCGAACTTACAGTCTGTGACTGACCAGGCCACTATATGTTTTATTAAAGAACATATACAAAGAAGTGTCCGGTGGCCATTTGGCCTTTCACATGGACACTAACGGTAACAATCTCCCACTAAAGGCCAATATGGCCAGAGTAACTATGGGAGAAAAAAGAAAGAACGATAAAGAATACCTGAGTGTAAGTATACAAACTATACCTCCCACCTGATGGGCATGTTACACAGTATACAAGTGACTGCGTAAGATCAAGAATCAAGTAACCCCCATCAAGTGACAACAGTGTCGAAAGCTATCCTGTGGTAGAGCTTTAGTCAAAGCATCTGCATCATTATCTCGAGTGTTAACCTTCTCAAGAATAATGCTCTCAGTGGCTAAGCAATCTCTAATGAAGTGATACCTCACCTCAATGTGCTTGGTCTTTGCATGATAGACCGGATTCTTAGCCAAAGCAATGGCACTCTGACTATCACTGAGCAAGTGAGGTACATGCTGAGGCAAACCCATATCACAAGCAAGACGAGAAAGCCACAATGCTTCCTTACATGCCTCACTTGCTGCAACATACTCTGCTTCTGTGGTGGAAACAACTGTACATTCTTGAAGACGAGATCTCCAAGAGATAGCACCTCCAGCAAAATGAAAAATGTACCCTGATGTAGACTTACGATTGTCTACACAACCAGCATAGTCAGAATCTGTGTAACCAATAATGGATGCTTTCCCTCTACCTAAGCATAGACACTTGTCCTTAGTGCCACTCAGATATCTCAAAATCATTTTGACCGCTTCCCAATGTTTCTTGCCAGGATTAGACATATATCTACTCACAACTCCCACTGCAAATGCAATGTCTGGTCTCGTAGCTACCATAGCATACATGAGACTACCAACAGCAGACTGATAGGGAATTTTGGTCATGAATTCCTTTTCCTCATCTAATTTGGGGCAGTCATCCTTGCTCAATTTCACATATGTGGGTAAAGGTGTACTCAATGCCTTTGCACCCTGCATATTGAATCGATGAAGTACTTTGGATATGTACTCACTTTGAGACAAGTATATGCATCTTTTACTCCTATCACGAGTAATGCGCATGCCAAGAATATGTTTGGCATCCCCCAAATCCTTCATATCAAATGTCTGACTCAACTTCTTTTTGAGAATTGACAAATCATAAGAGGACTTCCCAGCAATCAACATATCATCGACATAAAGTATCAAGCATATCAAGCTGCCATCAGAACATCTCTTTGTGTAGAGACAATGATCCTCATTGCTCCGAGAATAGCCTTGGGACTTCATAAAAGCATCAAACTTTTGGTACCATTGTCTAGGAGACTGTTTAAGTCCATACAAGCTCTTCTTGAGCTTACAAACTAGACTTTCCTTGCCAGGAACTACATAACCCTCTGGTTGTTCCATATAGATCTCATCTGTAAGATCTCCATGCAAGAAAGCTGTTTTCACATCCATTTGGACTAGCTCTAAGTCCTCCATTGCAACGAATCCAAGCAACATGCGCAAAGTAGTCATCTTGACCACTGGAGAGAAGATTTCCTCAAAATCAACACCATGTTGTTTCTTGAAACCCTTTGCAACAAGTCGTGCTTTATATTTTGGAGAAGCACTATCTGATGTGAATTTGAGCTTATATACCCATTTACATGGTAAAGCTTTCCTGCCCTTTGGCAAAGGTACTAAGTCCCAAGTACCATTCTTGTGAATAGAATCCAACTCACTCTTCATGGCACGCTCCCACTTGACATGATCCTCTGTCTGCATAGCCTCTTTGTAGCAAGAGGGCTCACCGGCATCTGTTAGCATAACAAAATCTAAACCTGGAACATATCTATCAGGTGGATATGAGACACGTGCAGAACGTCTCAATGGTTGCTGAACAGGAACATGTGCAGACTGATCTGAATGGACATTCTCTTGAACATCCCTATGTGCAGCATTTTTATGCATGCTAACCGGAGGACTAGTATCCTCAAACACCACTCTTCTCACTTCAACCTCCTTAATCGGCTGTTTATGCATCTTAGACTCATTAAAAATGACATCACTACTTCTGATCACTGACCGTGTTTCAGGATCCCATAAGCGATATCCAAATTGTCCTTCTCGACCATATCCAAGAAAAATGCATTTCTTTGACTTATGGTCCAACTTCTGTCTAAGATTCTTGGTTATATGAACATATGCTTCACACCCAAAAACTCGAAGATGATCATAATATGGTGGTTTCCCTGTCCATAACTCTTGTGCCACTTTCAGACCTTTGGCAGTACTAGGTGAAAGGTTAATCACATGAACTGCAGTCAATACTGCTTCTGCCCAAAAACCTTGTGAGAGGTTTGCATGATGCAACATAGAGACTACTCTATCTTGAATAGTTCTATTCATCCTCTCAGCTACACCATTCTGTACTGGGGTATAAGGAGCTGTAAACTCTCTACGAATCCCTCTACACTGACAGAAAAGGCTGAATTCATGTGAGGTATACTCACCCCCATTATCTGAACGTAAAGCCTTAAGCTTAGTTCCTTTTTCAGTCTCAACTGAAGCAAGCCATTTTTTGAAAGTAGGAAATACATCATCCTTCGATTTGATAGGATATACCCAGACTTTTCTAGTAGCATCATCTATGAAAGTGACAAAGTAAAGAGAACCACCTAAGGACCTAGTGGGCATAGGACCACACACATCTGTATGAACAAGATCTAAAGGCTGAATTGAAGAGTCAATGTGCGTTTTATGCACATTTCTGGTTTGCTTTCCATATTGACAATGCTCACAAAATGAAAAATCAGAGAAAGATAACACAGGTAAGTAGCCAGAACGAGAAAGATTTTCCATTCCACTACGAGATATATGGCCCAAACGACCATGCCAAATACAAGCCATAGGCTGTTCAATAACAGCTAACAAGTGTTCTTTCTGTGATACAAATAAAGAGTAAAGTGAGCCAACTTTCCTTCCTTTTGCGATAACCATATTGCCCTTTGATATACGAAAGGACTGAGCATAGAAGACCACCTTGTAACCAAGGTCATCAAGTTGACCAACTAACATCAAACTGCGTGATAACTGAGGTACATGGCGTACATTATGCATAGTAAATTTTGAACCGTCAATGAACTGCACAACCACATCTCCAATCCCCACAACATCACACTGGTAAGAGTCACCAAGTCTCACGGTACCAAGAGACTTTGCTGCATAATTAGAGAACCATTCTCTATGTGGTGTCACATGGAAAGAAGCACCAGAATCTAGCAGCCAGGTGTGGGAAAGAGAATCAGCCATAAGTGCCTCAGATGGCACAGTACTATCAAGTGTCAACACATCAGCATCATCAGAAATAGCATTAATTTCTTCAATCTTCACAGTCGAAGTAGATGGTGCAGGTAACTATTTAACATGCCCATCAACATTCTATCCTTTACCTTTAGCATTCTTTAATGCATAACAGTCTTTCTTCATGTGTCCTTTCTTATGACAATAATGGCATTCAATATCCCTCTTCCTTGATTTACTTCTGCTCTTATTCCGTTGACCATTCTTTTCCTTGTTCTTGCTCCTGCCACGTTGTTGATTCTTTCCTTGGTAAGAATCACGAACATTATATGCATCTCCACTCTGAGTGCCAACCATAGATTTTCTACGAATCTCCTCACTCAAGAGTGCTCCACATATGTCATCATAGACGAGTTTACCACCTGGTGCACTATTGCTAATAGCTGTGCAAAATGTATCCCATGATGATGGCAGGGTGCATAACAGCAATACTGCTTTCATTTCATTGTCCATATCCATTTTTTGAGCCTGTAACTGGGAGAATATGGCATCAAACTCATTTAGATGAGCAACAACACTATCTGTGTCCTTCATACAAAGGTCATATAATTTTCTCATCAGATATACTTTATTTGATGCCGTCTCTTTTTCATATGTATTGCATAACTTCTTCCAAAGCTCCTCTGCACTTTCACAGTCTAATACTGTAAAGTAAACATTATCTGCTAGGTGCAAGCGAATGGTAGACCTGGCCATTTCATCTAACTCATCCCAATCATCTTCATCCATGTCAGCAGGCTTCTTTGAAATCCCATTTACTGGCTTCCATTGCCTTCTTTGAATCAGCACATCTTTAATCTGATTCTTCCATAGAGCAAAGTTTGTGCCATCAAATTTTCGGATCTCAAAATGGTCTTTGCCCTGCAAGTTATAGCTCCTCCTCGGAACGCTAGCACTAGACCCTAATCCACCGGATGTGCCTGAGACCTCTGATGCCATGATCGTAGAGAACTGAATAGAATGATAATGGAGCTAGAAGAGTCCAAACACCAACAAATAAGTGTATCAAGGAGTAAATCGACCACTATATAGTTGACTAAACCAGAAATCTGGAAAAATTTTGCCAGAGTATCCTCTGCAAAATTAGCATATGACCAGTGTCAAAGTATCATAAAACTGCAAGTACTGACATGTCTACCTGCATAGTGAATCACTGACTCCACTGCATATAATCAGTTACCCAATAGAAGCCAACTAGGCTTATCGAGCACCTATGAACAACTATCATACATCTCCTATGGCGAGGCTGGGTAAGTCTTCCACCTGCATCACCGAAGAGACCCCGACATCTGGGTGTCTCCCAGTTAAGAAAACCTCACCACGACCCTCTTTATCAAACGTAAAAGGCTTTATGCAAAGAACGTAACCACTATATCAATGCCCACATGGACGTACATAAGCGGTATCCACAGAAGCGTACATGGTGTGTATGTGCTCGATATGTGCAGTAAAATGACACTGAAAGGCTGAATACACAGCCCAAAAGCTAGCCAATAACACCTGCAAGTGTCTGTCAACTCTAATGTTTTAGGCTTTTAAAAAACCTGCATAAATTTGCAGCGACTGCTCCCACCAAAACTGAAAACCCCTCGAGAAACCTGTAGTTTTACGAGTGTGACTGAAACTACAGCCCCAAAGGTTGATATTTATTGTCTGAGAAGTACAAGGAACACTCTTCTTGATGTTCTTGGACCTGTGTGAAGAGAACTACGTGCGAAAGTACTCCGAAATGGCTCCAAAAACACCCCAAAATTGCTTCAGAAATAGGCTTTAAAAGCAAAAATGAAGCTTTGAGGGACCAAAACTTGTTCAAGGTAATGTCAACCTTAGTCTTTCCCCTTCTTCAAACACCACAAGAGTGTAGCTTAGTGGCAAGAGATTGCCACGGTTAAGCGAGCTCTGGGGGGAACAGTACTGGGATGGGTGACCTCCCGGGAAGTACCGGGAACCTCTATATTCCTTGATCGTTGAGGTCCTCCCTCGCGCGCAGCCAACGGCGCCAACGGTGACTTCGGTTACTCGGATGACAAGGTATGCCAAGGTCTATCCCTTGGTCGCCGCCTTAGTCGTAAGCCTTGGAGAAAGCCTGGGGGGGGGGTTGCTCGCTTCGCTCGCACAAAACGAACAAAGCTTTTTGCCTCGAACTGCTCTGATACCAGTGAAGTACTTTGATGGCGATGCACCACACTGCACTCTCCTTCTCGAGAGCTCCACGACGATATGCTCGGAGTAGAAAACCGAGCTCCTGACGCCACACACAGTACTCCGCACAGAGGTTGTAGAATACGCAGAAAACGCAGTACACAGGGAGCACGAAGGCAGACTTCTTAGGTCTTACAAATGTGGTCGAACTTACAGTCTGTGACTGACCAGGCCACTATATGTTTTATTAAAGAACATATACAAAGAAGTGTCCGGTGGCCATTTGGCCTTTCACATGGACACTAACGGTAACAGTATCCATACAAGTTTCTCCCTTGCAACTAAGCCTCCATCCTTAGAGAACATGTTGAGTAATTTCTTTGATCCAATTTGTCATCTGATGAGGGAAATCCATCACCCATAATATCAAGACTATGAATATGCTCTAATACCACTGTGAGTAATGATGAACAATATGTAGAGATGAGAGGGTCCTGGTAAAAACATGCTCCAGAATAGCATAAGTAATAATTAGAATATTTGGTAGACTCCTTAAGCCTCCAATATATGCAATGATACCCCTATTATACCCAAGAACATGAATCTCAAAAGTCTTTGTCAAAATAGATAACTTATGAGTACTTCCCATGTAGAGAAAACCTTCTATTTAGGAAGACAGTACTCAACATTTTACTCAGAGCTCACAACTTGGTTGGAATTGAATCAAGAAATTTTGCACAAATTCAAATGAAATGATGAATCTACTATTACAAGTTATTTGATGAATTTTAAAGGAATGTGTTGAGAAAAATATGTATAAGAAGTAAAGTGGTTGATCTCGACTTTTTAGGAGGATGAAGATACACAGACACAATCAAAGAGATTTGTTCATATATTAGTGCACACAACTCCAATCACCATAAAACTTTGTAGGCATGCTTAAAAGAGTCTACTTTCATAATATAATCAATAAACAAGACAATGAGACCATATACACCCTATAATGACTCAAACAAATTGATAGACTAAGAGCAATGTACTGCAATAGTGAACAATGAGTAATCTAGATGATGAAACTTGTTGTAAATCTATTGATAAGTAATGTATGATACATAGAGATGTTTTAGGACTCCTAAATCTTTGAGGTAAGCACAATATCCACTCAAATGATTTTGATTGTCAAAATATCTACCCACAACTAAATGGACAGTGCATTTATACACTTTTTTCAAATGATTGTTGGTTGAATCTACCTAATATTCTTCCATGATTTTAGGGGTTACATTTGAATTTTGAATTCAAATAAATTCATTAGATTTTTCTCTCAATACGTCCACAATATTCACTCTTAGACACTTGTTTCCTTTTTGCAAAAGTAATATCTTGTTTTAACCTTGGAAATCAATCAAATAAGACATGTGTATGCATAGTGGTTTAGCTCAAAACTTCAATGGAGTCCAATGCTTATGGTCAAGAACTTAGGATTTCCATATGAACCAACACAACAAACCACACCCAAAAACATGCATACATGCATGCACACACACATGCATATGTTGCACACACATGCACTTACATACATACAGATCACACACATGCATACACACATACATACACACATGCACATACATACATACATACATACACATCACACACATGCATATGCACATATGCATATATCACACACACATGCACATGCATATGTACACATGGCACACACATACAAGTATGCATACTAACACATACATACATACATACATAATAACATGCATTCATGAATGCATACATACACGTGCATATATCACACACACACACACACACACACACACACACATATATATATATATATATATATATATATATATATATATATATATATATATATATATATATATATATATATATATATCACACATGCACATCCATACATATACACATGCATACACACATCCATACATGCACATGCATTCACACATTCATCCCCCCTTGGAAGAGCTTATCATCCTTGAAAGTAAATCCATATACAAAATTGTAGGCATACCCCCTAGCCTCATGTTCTAACCTAGAAGAATATGTTTTCATCTCTGTGGTGAGATTCAGCTCACATTCCAAATGAACAGAGGGAAATTTACTTTGTGATCCCCACCCAAATGATTCAAAATACCATCTAGCTTTGCACTTGGTAAACTAATATGAGTGCATAGTAGGGAATGACTAATAAGGGTGGATCAAAATAAACATCCCTTTCCAATTCTCTATTCATTCCTTTGTGCTATCTAGGCACTAACATGTGAAATGGGTGGATTCAAAATATTAGTCCATTTCTGAGCATCACAAATGCATGGATATAGCAATTGAGGTGGGATTTTCATCCCTATCAAGGCTTTGAGAGATCTTGTTTCTCTTGAATTTGATTTGGAAGTCAAACTGTAAGTGTGGTTGACTAAAGTATCTAACATAGATGTTTGTACTATGGTTCACTTCCAACCAACATTTACTTGATTTATTACCTGATTGGAGGACTACATTGTCCTATTGGGCTTGAAAATTCTATGTAGAATGTAGGAGAAAGTGTGCCATTTACTTTTTTTCAACCTCATTGTAACTTGAATAATTCAAATCCAAAATGAAAATTTTCCAACTTAGGATACTTCTCTGATACCTATATAATGAACTAAACTATGAGGACCACCACCTAATAGAGAGATGACTCTCCTCCCAACGTTATGCCTCTATATATAGGTACCCGAATTAACAAGGACCTCAAATGATTGGATTCCACTGGTGCATATGCGATCTCCACCACTCCTTTAGTAGCTTCCAATAGACTCCACTAGTGGTAGGTGTATTCACCACTCGACTTAAGTCTCTCTAGCTTTAGTCTATTCTTGAGATCTTTGGCCATTCACAAGAGTGACCAGACCATGTTTGATTTTTTAGTGTGAGTCAACTAGACACTTAGATCACAAATCTTAATTTATAAGATTCACACCCCTTGGAATAGACTTTCATCATAAAAAGTAAACCTATATACAAAATTATACACATACCCCCAAGCCTCATGCTCTAACCTAAAAGAACATATTCTCATCTTTGTGGTGGGATTCACCTCGTAATCCAAATGGACAGAGGGGAATCTAATGCCTTATCCCTACCCAAAAGATTCAAAACACCATCTAGCTTTGCATCTGATAAAATCATATGAGCGAAAAGTAGGGAAAAAATAACATGGTTGGATCAAAATAAACATCCATGACCGATTCATTGTTTATTCCTTTGTGTTATGAGGGCATGAACATGTGAAATGAGTGGATTTAAAATAATACTCCATTATTGGGCATAAAAAATGCATGGAATCTTCCATGAACATTGAGTATACAAATACTAGAATCTTCCATGAATATTGAGTCTACAAGTAGATGTAGTCATGTATTTTCATTATCACCATCATTGTGATAAAACATCAACATAGTCTCATCTTCAATATGTTTATTGATTTCTACCATATCTTATATTGTTAAAGCTATGTTTTCATAAATGAAACCATCTGTGGATGGATTAATATTGATTTTTGGTAGTTCTTCCTCTTCATCATATGTAGAATCATCACATAGATTATTATCTTTGTCCCCATGTATATTATTATCATTCTCATGTAGAATATTTCAAATTCCTTTCTCAGATGTCGATAAGTCAATATTTGATAATGAACCATCATCATGATTTTCTTCAATCTCTCTAATAGTAAAGTTTGCAAACAATGATCGACCTCTAGGTTGAACATGAATGACTTGCCAACAAGGATGAGAATCAAAGGTTTTGTAAAAAATGCTTGCCCAATATACATATGATGAATATATGATTCTTTTGTAAATCACATTATCTTTGAACAATAAATTGTCAAACACCCCAATAATTCTCTTCTCTTTGTGGAATTATAGCATTATACTTAGCTCCAAACCAATCAAACTTTAAAATAACCTATCAAAATATTAAAAAAAACTTCATTATTATGTGCTTAAAAGAATAATAGATCTTATTATGCAAAATATAAATTTTGTTTACTTGTTTGAGAAAAGGAAACAATATTTTGTAGATAGGAACAATGGTACCTATATAACCAAGTTCAATCTTTATAAGGTTTGTGTCTTTTGAACTCGTATGTGGTAATTCCTTGAAAGAAGAAACAATGCTAGAATCCTCTATTTTGCATAAGTAATCAATAGCTTTGACTCTAATATATTGTCCATAAGCTAAGTCTTCAATGAAACCACATAGACGACAAAGTCCATCATTGATATCAAACCTTTTAGCCTTGCTTCCTATCTAAACCCCATTGTTGAGAATGAACCACTCCAACATAGAGTGTTTAAAGTTGTAGGTGAAAGACTAGATGCAAGCAACTCTGTATTTCCACTAGTGATAAGGTTCAGCTTTGGCACAATGCAACCAATGGATCCCCTATTTTATTTGAACTTTTGATGGATGTCTTGAGCAACATCTGAGAGCTTAATCTCTTTATTAGAATGACACTAGTCAAATACTTCTTTTTTTTTGAGAAGAAGTTCAATGCTGGCCTATTCTCCCTTGCTTGAATTATTGAAAGAACACACTAATATAGTGAAGGGGCATAGTGCCCATGGGATCCCCCGTATCCTACAAAGCAGTGGAAGGATTGGCCATGACAAATCCACTAGATTTAGAGCAAGTTATGCAAGATGTTAATGAGGTTTTCATCACCCTCATGGGCAGCCCATTTACATTTTATCTTGTTATTTTCCATGATGAAGATTCTATGGTGTTGGAAAGGAGAGTATTTTTTATGATTGTAGATTCTTAATCTACCAAGCAAGCCAAGGAACTTAACAATCAACCATTGTTTTGGAGTCTTGTCCAATTGGCTGCACATCTTTCTTTCCAAATCTTCCATAGAGTTTCCCCTTTGAAGGTGTTCCACAAGGGAGATGATGAACCAATCGCTTTGCCCAATAACGCTTGCTTCCAATTTACCTAACGTGCTATGCTAATACCTTAACGGGATTGACTTTGAAGCTTCCATACATTGGCAAGAGCTTGCCATACTGAGTAGCTCTTGCCATACTGAGTAGCTCCTGGGGCATGAAAAGAAAAGGTGGCGAATGTCTTCTCTCCCCCAGGATAGTGCTTACACCAATGTGTAGCCTTGCAAATTTTTCTAACTTTGACTGTTGATTTGTCCTCTTTAGTTCATTACTCCCCTCTAAAAAAATGGAGAGACCAGCTGCTATCACTTTATAATCCCACCAGATTTCTTATGGTTTGCTCTCTCTTATAGTGTGTTGGCTGCATGCAAGCCTTTTGACTGTTGATGTATGAAGCTCATCATTAATACAATTCTTTTTTTCCTTGTTTTTTAGTGATCAGGAATTTGATACTGTTGAGATGCAGCTTTCTAGCAGAGGAATATTATTGAAGATAAAGTGCTTTTGCATGGAACAAGAACTTGTGCCATCAGTGTGTCTTGCATGTGACAAGTGACAAGACTTTCTCTCTCTCTCTCTCTCTACACACACAGACACTAACTATGCAGCTATCTTCTATATGTACCTACATTCACCTTCTTCAAGTTTAGATGGATGGTCATGGAGCTGAGAATGTATGGAAGCTTGAAATTTCCAATTTTTCACCAATATTTCCGAAAACTAGTGTAGAAACAAAACATGTAATGATTCCTGAACCCGTTCTCCTTCTATGATGGCCAAAACGCATCTATTTCCTGTCGATAAACATCAGGCTCTCATGCATTCTTATTAATGCCATGCGTCCGCGACTAGCGAACAGCTCCATAGTTTTCATCGTCCAACTCGGAGTCAACTCCCCAGTCCACTTCCGAAACTTCCAAGTTCCTATCTCCTTCGGCCATCATCAGAAGCCCACAACCTTACCTCATTCATCCATTAAAAACGTGCTCTCTCTCTCTCTCTCTCTCTCTCTCTCTCTCTCTCTCTCACACCTCATTCATCCATTAAAAACGTGCTCTCTCTCTCTCTCTCTCTCACCAGAACGCAGGCTGAACATGGCCTGTCAGGTTCTCACGCGAGCAGCTGACAGCTCCATAGTTCCCGAATGCCAACTTCCCATTCGCGGAAGTTCCAACTTCCGGAATCCGAATCCCCCGATCACTGTTGATTTTTGACGGCCATATTGCCCGTTTTGGCCATTTTGGACTGCAAAAACATGTAGATAACCTTCAAAATTGAAAGCCATGGCACACCGTCAAAATACAACACTGCCCCCGATCTCCTTCGGCCATGAAAAGACTACGGTTACGACTTTCTCGGTTATCTTGGGTGGGCTGAAGAAACCCTAAGGTAGTCGTCTTTGTCCTCTGTCAACGGGGATCGTCTGTGTCTCCCTTTCCGCTTCGACGGAGGGCTCTCCTCGCTCTTCCCCCTGTCCCCCTCTCCGGGGGGACTCCTTCCTGCATGGCACTCCATGAGGCTCTGCGTGACGGTATCACCTTCAAAAATCCTCCTGCTGCTCATCTCTCGGACAGTGGCCCGTCTTCTCCTCAAGAAAGTCATTCTCCTGCAGGTGTTCATTCGGTGGTCTTCTCCTCAAGAAAGTCATTCTCCTGCAGGTGTTCATTCGGTGGCCACAGTGAGAGGTACTCATAACAATCTTCAACCTGGACATTCATTCTCGAGTGCACCGATAGTTGCAGAAAAATGTCCTGGTGCTCCGCTATCTCCCCCCAAGTCGTATGCAGACTCCATTCGTCAAAACAAAAATCTTACAGGTGCTTTCTTCTCCTTTAAGGATCATGCAGGTAGCTCGGATTCCCTCTTGTCATTTGTGAAAGGTAAATCGAAAGTTTTTGATAATCCGCACGAACTCTGTGTAGAAGGTTCTGATGGTGAAGATGGGAATGAAGCCCTTATTATAGATAGATGCTCTTTAGATAGGTGGCAAGACCACCTAACTAAAAGAGTTGTGATTGGCTTATGCCATGGCCCAAGGCCTCCTCAAGAAGTGCTCAAAAGCTGGTTAAAAACTCATTGGGAACCAAGAGGTGTCTTAGTGAAACATATCCAATATTGCCCTAACAATTACTTTCTGTTTTTTTTTGAAGATGCCAACAGTGCCTTGCATGCCATTAGTGAGGGGTAGTGGCTCATCAGAAATATCCCAGTTTCTTTCTTTAAGTGGCATATTGGTTTTAACCCTAAAGGTCCTAAACCTACCAAAATACCTGTGTGGGTAGAGTTCCCTGAGCTCCCTATCGACTTCTACCCGTGGGTTGAGAACTTGGGCAAAATGTTAGGCAAAGTCTTAGGTCAGAAATCTAGGAACAACTTAATTAATCCCAAATGGGATCCCCAGATCCTTATAGAAGTTGATGTCGCCAAAGATATTAAAACCTACATTGACATCAAAGACTCGCTTGGCAGAAAGCTACATACTCAAAAAGTTCTTTACAGGAATCTGCCCAATGCGTGCTATAATTGCTATAAACAGGGTCATCTTATAAAAGAATGTCCTCTGCTAACTATTTAGGACTAGAAAGAAGCTTCAAGGGTGAAGAATGTGGTTCAAGAAGGGAATAATTCCCCCCCTCAACAGGGTAGGAAAGCCACTCATAAACCTAGGAGGAAAGCCACCCAATCTGAGAAATTATACAATATTCTCTTGGAAGACATCTCTAACCCATTCGATGACAATGCTTCCAAGGTGGATCTTGATTCCTCAACAGGTAAACCAACTAAGGAGGATATTCGAAATGAAGAAGACAACAAGAAGAACAGGGAAGGTAATGGCCAAGGTCATAATTCAGTAGAGTGGAATGTGGTGGGGAAAAAGAATAGAACCATTTCTCCTCCCATCCAGAATGGCAATACGATTGACTCCAAAGTTTCTAATTTGTCTTTACCTAATGTGAATGTTATGGTTGCTTCAGAGGATAATGACTTCACGAAAGAACTGAACTTAATGGATCAAGAGAAAATTGATCAAATGGAAGAAGATGTGGATATCTTTGAGTCTGTGCCTATGATTCAAGATGCTGGCCTTCCCAATGGTAACTGCATCATGCCTAAACCTAAACGAAAGGAAGTTATCAAGTCTTCTCTGTCAGCTATCAAGCCTCCCAAGAACAGCAGGAAATAACTTTGCTTGTCTTTTTTTATGTCTAACATCTATATCTGTTTTATCAATTCTAAAGGGTTAACTGACCCTGTTAGACCCAAAATGTTTAACCTTTGGCTTTCTTCCCTACCTAAGGTGCCAGATATTATTTGCATCCAGGAAGTTAAAGTCGTGGGTCACTCTCTCCTCCTTAATCTTAACAATCTGTCTTCCAGGTTTAAATGGTTCTTCACTAATCACTCTGAAGGTAAAAGTGGTTCTGCCATAGGGCTCTCTTTTAATATCTTGCATTCTTTTATCTCTACTTCCTCGAGCCCATCTAACCAATGGTGCTCCATCAAGTTGGGTAATCCTTTTGATATTTTTGTTGTTTCTGTTTATGCTTCCAACCATTATCAGGGTAGGATTTCCTGTTGGAAAGAGATTAACAATATGCAAGGCCCGCTGATTGTTATAGGGGATTTCAATATGGTCACTTCTAGTAAGGATAGATGGGAGGGAAAAGGCTATGCTATTAAGGGGGAAGAAAATTCTGCCTGGTCTAATCTTTGCAATGACCACGATCTTGTTGATATCTCTCATTCTACTGGTTTTACTTGGACTAACAAGCAAATTGGTGACTCCTTCACTATGGCTAGGTTAGATAGATGTTATACTAATCTCTCTTTTATGCACGACTGTTGGGACACCAGTGCCTTTGTTGACCAATCCCTCCTCATGTCTGATCATAAAACGCTCGTGATCACATTCAAAAAAGGTTTCCCTACTTATAGAGCTGGTTGAACCCACATTGATTGCAATCTGCTCAAGCTGCCTAGTGTTATGGCCCAAGTTCAAGAAATTATCTCCTCTCATTTCATTAGGAGTCAATCCCCTTGTAATGCCTGTAATAATTCGATTAGGGATATTCAAAGGCTTTTTACTCACCTGAAGAAGAATGCTAAAGACATTAGGGCTAAGAGAAGAAAATCTCTTGTGGATCTGTTTAGCACTCTAGATGCTAATTCTCAAGAGTTCCATAACACTCATTTGAGATTGTGCAAAGAGAAATATCTTGAAGCTAGCTACTCTCTTGCCTCTTCTAAAGAATTTTGGAGTGGGAAGATGGACAGAAACAATAAACACATGTTTTCTATGATGAAAAGCACAAAATTAGGGATTATATCCCTCCTATAAAAAAGAAGGATGTTGGTCATACTATCAACATTCAGGAGTCCTTACAGGAGGCCAAAAGCTTCTTTATGGATGTCTTCTCTGGTTCTCCCAAGTGGGGGAGGATATCTAGAGGTCCAGAGCTACCATTTCCATAAAAAGGAAAAAAATGATTCCTGAAAGCCTGGTGCCTATATTGAACCTGCCCCTCACTGCCGGTGAGATCAAAGAAACCATCTATAAATTGAAACCCTGTAAATCTCCTGGTATTGATGGGTTGCCTAATGAATTTTTTATTATGATGAATGAATTTCTCGCTCCTTACATTCTTGTGATTTGGGAAGCGGTGGCCAGTAAAGGATATCTCCCTTCTCACATTAACACCAGGGTGATTAAGCTTATCCACAAGAGAGGCAACAAAGATGATCTTAACAATTGGAGACCCATTAGCTGTCTGAATACCATCTACAAAATCTTTGCTTCTTCCCTTGCTAGAAGAATCGGCCCCTTCATGAAGTTCTCTACTTTACCTGAGCAGAAGGGCTTTATCAAAGGTAGATACACTGTTGATGCCATCATCTCTTTGTGGGAGGGCATGGACTATGCTAATGAAAGTAACCAAGACTTTTACTTTCTTAAAATTGACTTTGACAAAGCCTATGATAGGATAGAATGGGACTTCATTTTGCAATCCTTGAGTGATATGGGGCTAGGAAGAAAATTTATTAGATATGTTAGTACCCTTTTTGGAAATTCCTACTCTAGAGTTGCTATCAATGGTCACTTGTCTGAGCCCTTCAAACTTTCTAGATCCATCAGGCAAGGCTGCCCCCTTGCCCCTCTCCTTTTTGCCATAGCTAGTGATTCTCTTGGCTGGCTTGTTAAGGATGCTATTAATTGTGGTCAGATAAAAGGTATAAATGTTCCCAAATCCCCCTCCCCTCTTTGTCTTCAAATGTTTGCCGATGACACAAATGTGGTTTTGAATGCTGATAAAGACTCTGTCTCTGAATTTCTTGATTGTTTGAATGTGTTCTGCCTTGCCAGTGGGTCTATTGTTAACCACTACAAGACTAGTTTTAAGGCCTCTAGCAATGTGATTCCTGATTGCATTTCGGATTTGGGGTGTAATATTATAAAAGAGGGTGAAATTTTTAGATTGTTGGGTATCCCTATGGGCTTTAATGTTACCTTTTCTCAAAGGTGGGATTGGGTTGTTGAGAGGTTTAAAAAGCATCTGATGTTTTGGTATGATTCTAACAGCTCCCTACCCCATAGAACCTTCATTCTTAATCATTATGTCTTGCCTAAAGTTGTTTACTTTCTGGCTTGTTGGCCCCCCTCTAAAAAGTAGATTGATCGAATCATCTCTCTAGCCAACAAATTTCTTTGGGGTGGTAATGCTCATCATAAAAAAGTTGTTAAAGTTGTCTGGGATACCTGCTGTCTTCCCGAATCTCAGGGAGGGCTAGGTATTTTCTGCCCCAAAAAAATGTCTGATAACCTGGCTGCTAAGTGGATAGCTAGAAGTTTAGGTTCCCCTAAAGTTTGGGCTGCCCTGCTACACTGAAAGAATCATAAGTTCTTTCTCACTAATTATAAATCCTGGACTAACATTGATCTTTGGGATATTTTTTTTGTTTCCCCCCAGAACCTTACTACTGTGGGAAGTCACCTTGTTTGCAAATTCTGGAACGCTTGGTTCAGAGCAAAAAAATTATTTGTGCCATCTGAAAAAATGCTTGCTAACTCGGCTTTTGTTGTGCAGGAATCTCAATGGCTTGGTTGGATCTCTAAAAAGAACCTATGTTCCCTCTCCATTAGAGAGCATAAGTGCCATAAAGCAGGATTTAGATCCTGGAAAACCTTGATGACTCGTGATAAGGTTTTGACTGATCAATAATTATTCAACATCACTGATATTTCTGTGTCCTGCTTACAGGTTATGGCCTACCACAAGTCCTTACTTGAAGAGCAACTGGAGGGTTGCACCAAAAGGAACACCAATCTTGCAGAAATTGCTCTCTATATTCTCAAGAATTTCAAGAAAGAGAGGGGGTCCATAAGGCAAATTCTTGTTAAGCTCAACCATAAGTGGAATCTTAATTGGTCGGCTTACCAGTGGACCTATAGCTTCAAATCTTTGTGGGCCTTTCCAGATGCCATCAAACATTCATTCGTTCAATGGCTCATAATACATCAGGGCCTTTGGATAGGCCCCGAAGTCAGGAAAGTCATCTCTAATGGAGGCTATTGTACCTTCTATGGCAAAGAATAAGATGTTCTCCACCTCTTTCATGATTGTGCCCATGCCAAACAATTTTGGAATCCTGTTAATAAGTACCTTCTAGATAGAGGAAAACCTATGCTCTGTCAACAGGCAATTATGCTGGGTTGCTGCAAAAATATGGATGTGCTCTTATGGAATATCTGGAGGGGCCACATTCTTTGGCTTATATGGCTGAGCAGGAACAATGCTGTTTTCAGTAAAGGGAGAAAAAATTTCCTTAAGTCCCTCCCTGTTGTAATAAGAAAAGCCTCTTATAATTGTATCCGACAGATGCAACAAGCTCCTAGTTCCTTAGGTAGCATGGCTGAGTTGATGTCTACTTGTAAACCCTCTTGCTCGAGAAAATTGTTATCACCACATTGTATTCGGCTCAGAGACTTGATTGACTCTGACTATGTAGGTGTGTGTGGCTCTTACCCTTTGCACAGACTGTACATTCCTCCATTAATTTACTTTCCTGTGTTTTCAAAAGACTACGGTTACCAACCTTATCTCATTCATGCATTAAAAACGTGCTCTCTCTATCTCTCTCTCTGTGGGAACGCAGGAAATGCGCAGCTTTGTGCTGAACATGGCCCAATGAGTCGAGAGTGAATTTATTATTTATTGCATACTTCGTCGTCAAGGAAGTGGACTCGGCCATCGAATTTAGCCTGAGTTAAGCCCTACGGGAGGAATGCAACAGAAGCTGACGGCAGATAATGGTCCAAGACCTGCAATAGAAGCAATGAAACAGAAGACTTGTGCGCTGGTACAGAAGAAGACAAAGGCTTTCAGTTCCATTGTCTTATTTTAAGGATGAAACAGGGGTGCTTTCAGGATGGTGTGTAAGCTATAAGGGAAAAGCTATGGCGTAGAGAGTCTCTTATGCTTAAGGAAGATCCAGTAGTCTTCACCCCACGCAATGTCAACAACATCCAGTAGTCTTCTAGTTTCATGCTTCCTTTCCAAAGTGCCAAACTGATACACAGAAGAAAAGTGCAATAAGTCCAAAGAAAAAAATACTTTTAAGAGCAAAGGTAGATGTATAGATGGACCACCAGGTAGAGAAGTAGATAGATAGACTCGTAGAACACTAAACAAAGGTAGATCGCCACACAAACACACACACACACAGGTAAGGTAAGTGAGTAGGTGGGTAGAGAGATAGATAGATGGATGGATAGACAAACACACACAGGTAAGGTAAGTGAGTAGGTTGTTAGACAAATAGATGGATGGATGGATATATGTAAAAACCACACGGTAAGCCAAGTGAGTAGGTTGTTAGAAAAATTTGTGGATGGATGGATATATGTAAAACCGGTAAATTTTTTTCAAACATATCATAACATTATTTTAATTAAAGCTTCTATATTATAATAAGTAAGGAAAAATTAAAATCATGTTTGGAGTTACTCATAAATGAGAAAGAAGCAATTATTCATATCTGGAACTCCCCAATCTACAAAGATATAATCAAACTATTTCATATCCCAATATAAAGAGTGCTCGAGAGTACACAACTTCTTATACTCTTCATTTCAACAACTAACATTGACATGCATGAACGACTAACATTGACATGCATGAACGACTAACATTGATATGCATGGTGGATTTGAACCCATAACCTCACTTTAATAACCACAACCTCACTTTAATAACATTGATATGCATTGGTGCAAGCTATACCTCACTTTAATAACCACAACCTCACTTTAATAACATTGACATGCATTGATGGAGACCATATTTTGAGATCTTCTTGCAACATTTACATGCATTGGTGCAAGCTATATTTTGAGATCTTCTTGATCTCTTTTTGCATAAGTAGGATTTGATTGTTTCATGCTTTGCTTAGTGGAAACGAAGCTTATTACTAACTAAACACTTTTCACACTCTAGATTAAAAGCCATTCAGTTACATCAAGCTCATTGGCTTCATCTTCAACTAGTCTTTCATCTTATCTGTCATTGCCTTTATCTGGTCCTTGGTTTCCTCTTTGGCATTTGCATTGGTATTCACATGATTAACTAGGGTGTTCCTTTGACCAACTTCTTCATTGAACTTTTTGACCAATTCATCGAGCCTATAATTTTTTCCTCCCAAGTCTAGTTGAGTTCTTTTAAACTCTACTCAAAACGTTTGACATGATCTATAAGTTCCTGTGGATCACCCATTTCATCAACTTTCTTCTTCAAATCACAAATAGTTTTACAAGAATTCTCCAAGGCCAGTTTAAGAAAAATAATATAGTCATCTTTTTTCATGTTGTGCCTCTTGATGATTCCCCTTCAACTTAATAACCAAGGTGAGATACTTTGAAGACTATTCACATCATGCCAAAAATATTGACTAACATTCAGGCCGCAATATGTGGCATCTTGGATAGACATGGAGGCCAATGGTAGATTGTGGAATCATGTATGCGACTATTGGGGGCTTTTAGGGTGGTGCCAAATATGGATAAGTAATCCAAATTTTGCAATTTGGATCATTCTTGTCTTTGATGGTGAATGACTTCCAATTTCTATGTCGTGGTACTAGTCCATAGTAGGGATTATATAAGATGTGTAACAGAATTTTGCTCCAAGTTTTCATCATCTCAGGGTATGTTCACAACAATTGAGTTCCCCAATAGGGTTGTAATAGCATTCCTTTGTAGCAGCTTTTTGTAGATCCACTGATTAGAATTACATGGAAAACATGAGAAGTTTTCCTACTATCTTTTGAATTTTTGTATTGTATTCATCCATCAACATGACATACATATAATACTATAGTTTATCTATATTGATGGTCATCTAGGTGCAATCTGTTAGAAATATGGTGACTTCATGATGGACTCTTCAAACAATGATAGTGCTTCTTGTCGAACTTCCACTCTGGCTGAGTGAGTTTTTCTAATGCATTCAATATTTTGAGCCACAAAGTGTGTTATAGATGGAACATATCTTGCCCTTCTTTTGTCACCCTACCACTTTTGTGACCCTACCAATTGTGGGGTGGGGTTCATATTTCTCTTCATACATTGGGTCCATGCGGATTGTGACAAACTCTTCAAACTTAAGTTGTTCGGGTGGGGACGAGGGTCTCTCAAGTGATAATCACATTGTGAGCTCATATTCTCGAATTCGAGCAATCATATCATGGATTTTCTTACAAAGTTTCTCTAGTTCTATCATAAGTTCATGCAGAAGTTCAAGAATTATTGTTGTGGAGGATATGCCTAGTGGGTCTTCTACTCAACATGTTTTCTTAAGCGCGATGAAACGCCTACGCTTGACATTGTGTAGACCATATTCATATGTACAAAATGGAGAACGTGAAAGTGGTTGTGTAGGGGGTGGTTGAGGGGGTAGTGAATATGCTGGTGAGTGGCATTGGTGGAGAGAGGATGGGGGAGGGGAAGTACTAGGGAGTGGGAGAATGGTGGCAAGAGGTGAGGTGTACATTGGATTGGAGGACACTAATTGTGAGATGCAAACCGTGAAAAGTGGTATGGGTGCATGATGTGAGCATGTAAATGCTATGAAAATGGTGATCTTGGTGGTGCAAGGGAAGGGAAGGGGGCAAAGGGATTGTACCAAGCTCCAAAATTCATAAAGGAGGGTGTTGGAATTGAGGGGCCTAGGAATGAGTGGGAGACTAGAACTTGTAACATGGAGGAGGTTCTGAGATTGGTAAATTGAAAAATAGGGGGTCTATGTTTGTGTAGCTTGTGTCGAGATGGTTGTTGATGAAGAAACTATGGTAGGTTGGTGAACCAAACCTAGTGAAGGGGCACATATAGGGACTAGGGACATGGTGCGGGGTAGGGTCTCGAAGATGGATTTGAATTTTGTGATAAGAACTCTAAGGAAATGGGAGAACATTTGATGGGGAGGGATTTCTTAGAGAGGAAGTGTCGACGGGTGGAATGGGTGGTGGGATATGATCTCTAAGTATGAATTTTAGTAAAAAAGAGTGGGTGAAACAAGGTATTGAATGAATGATCTTGCATGTGGCTAGGCGCATGCACCACTAGGGTCATATCTTGGGGGGGGGGGGTTTCTTCATGAGGAACATGGGGGCATCTATGTCACTCTAGACAAGGATGAGTACCACATCAAGGAGCTAGACCTCCTTAATTTTCAATCCAAGGGGATGTAAGGATGATATGACGATCATGAGCAAGTGATGTGTGAAGGTGAAGGTGGGAAGCACACTAAATGCACACACACATACACACACAAGGTAGAGACAAGAGAAAAGACAATGGAAGGAAGATTACTTCTATTCAAGAGCTCACAATACAATAGAACATCTTACAATGATCACTTCTCGGAAAATTCTCCCCCCCAAAAATGAGCTCTCTAGCTCTTTTTATAGTTTTTTAGGAGTTTTTGTTGATTTCAAACCTAATGTGCAACACAGTTAAAAATTAGGTTCTAAACTACTTTTGAGGCATCTAATGAGCTCTAAAAATTATGAAATTTGGAATGTCAATTCTAGCTAAAATCCTCAAGATTGAGGACTCCTTGGCTTGCACAAAATGGAGCACCAATTTACAAAATTAGGAATTTATGTTACCATTTTAGTGATAAAAATCATTGTTGAATGTAGAATGATATTTATAATCTTCACAAGTATATAATCTTTGGAGAAAATGAGGTATTGACCTCACATACCCTTGCACACACATTGTTTACTTGTTTTCGTATCATTGGTGCCTTTTTCCTCCTCTAACACTACCAACACTCCCCTCCCCCTCACATTTGTCATCCTTGATATACCCTTATTGTAGGGAGTGGTCTATATAGTTCTATAGAAGGTCAAGTGCTAGAGTCTGCTCATTGACACAAATTCCTTTTTCCAAATTTGCTTCTAGTTTCATCCAATCAAAAACATAAGGAGTATCTGGTTGTGGATTTATGTAATGGTCTGAATATTGCATTTGTTCGCAAGAAAATAACTGTAATAAATGGTGGTCCATGAGATGAAGACTTCTTAGGTTGTAGAATCCATAGAAAAATAGAGTACACAGGGAGCACAAACACAAACTTCTTAGGTGTTACAAATGCGCTCGAACTTACAGTCTGTGACTGACCAGGCCACTATATGTCTTATCAAAGAACATATACAAAGAAGTGTCCGGTGGCCATTTGGCCTTTCACATGGACACTAACGGTAACAATCAAAGCACAACAGAGCATCAATGTAGTTCTAGAGCATAGGAGAATTTTGACAACTCTTGTCATGGAAGTGCATCAAGGAATTGGACACACAAGAAGAAGAAGCACATGTCAAATTTTCAGAAGAAATCCCTATAAAAATAGTGATTTTTATCACTGAAAACCATTGTGAATACCATTTTTCATTTTTGCAACTCCATTTTGTTCAAGCTGAGGAGTCCTCGAGCTTGAGGAGTATCAGAACTATCATCCTACCAACTTTCATGATTTCTAAACTTCATTTGAGCCCCCAAATAAGCCTTTGAACCTATTTTTTAACTAGGCCAAACACTAGGTCTCCATAGGGCCAAAACCACTCAAAAAGCTATAAAAAGGGCTAGAGAGCTAATTTTTGGGGTTAGCTTGTTGTAGATTTCAGCTTTTGTAAGAGAGTTCTTTTGTAATCGAAGTCCTTCCATAGTTCCACTCTTTGCTCTCATCTTGTGTGTGTGTGTGTCTATGTGTGTACATGCTTGTGTGCTTCCACTCATGCACTTGTGCCATGCTTTTGTAAGAGAGTTCTTTTGTAATCGAAGTCCTTCCATTGTTCCACTCTTTGCTCTCATCTTGTGCATGTGTGTCTATGTGTGTGCATGCTTGTGTGCTTTCACTCATGCACTTGTGCCATCACTTGCTCACGGTCTTCATATCGGTCCTCATGTCTCCACGGATTGACATTTATGAGGTGAATCTCCTTACATTGGTACTTGCCATTGTGCTAGAGTGACAACAAATTTGGTGCCGTTGCTAGGCAGAGAGCTTGGAGGACAAGCGTGTGATGGTAAGACGTAGAGTAGTGATGTTGGAAGGTAAAAAAATCACCATTTTCAATTTAGTTTCTGACTTTTGCTTCACCTTCTTCATCATCATCACCACCATCTCCTCTCGTCTTCACTTTCTCAAATTTTTTGCCTTTTTTACTGTACATTCCCTATTTTTGCCCTTTCTCCTTCATTCTTGGTTGTGCGAGGAGTTTAGAGAGAGTTTAGAGCTTAAGCATGGATGAAATATAGAGAATGACATTGTTAAAACATCAAAAATTTGAGTGGTAATATCGCGGAGTGATAAGACCTGCGTCTGGTATCGCGAGTGTCGTATCGTGACTTTGCATCTTCAGGCACATAGGAGTGACAAGGAGAACATAAGGTACACATAATTGCAAAATTTTTTGAATTTGGGTGTCAAAAGCTCCAAGTATTGTATCCGGTTGAGTTTTGGTGTCACGATACCAAAACTCCCATGTATCGCGATACTTCTCGAGGTATCATATCGTGCATACCCACTTGAGGTATTGCGATACCATTCTGGTATCGTATCATCAAGTGCTGGTATCACAATTGCAGTCGCCCCGGTGGTATCGTATCATGTCGGTCACGCTATCGTATCATCGATTGAGCGGTATCGTATCGCGTGCATGATTCGTATCGTATCGCCAACTTAGGATCGTATCGTCTATTATTCTGGTATCGTATCGTGCACATTGTGGTATCGTATCACGTAGCACAAGGAGTATCGTATCACAGCTAGAGTGGTATCGTATCATGAGCCCGGTGGTATCGTATCATCTCCTGAGCGGTATCGTATCGTTGACACACTGGTATCGTCTCCTCTCGAGAATTCACTGGTATCGTATCGTGAGCCAATCAAGTATCGTATCGTGAGGTTGGTATTGTATCATGTCAATCACAGGTATCGTATCGTGGCCATTTCCAATATCGTATCGTCTGGATAACGGTATTGTATCGTCTGGATAGCGGTATCGTATCATGAAAGTCGGTATCTCCTTGGTGGTATCGTCCATGGTGGTATCGCGTATCGTGGAAAATAGAGGTATAATATTGTCGAAATGTGGTATCATATCGCCTCTTCTGAGGTACTCCTGAGAGATCCTATTTCCCTGTTTTAACCCCTAGAATATGAAATCCATTTTTTGTGATTTTGGGTTCGTTGGAAAACTAATAAGTGGATTATTAGATATAGTATTTTGAAGTTGACCCTCGGGCGGGACTAGGAAACCAAGGAGTCCCAAAGGATTTCGAGCAATACAAGGGGAAATTTTGGACTTGTAGACAAAGCTTATGAACCTAAGATCTGGCAGACACTTAGGCAAGGATAGACAAAGCATTAGATCATCTGAGGCCAGTGTCAACCGTACAGCTAGGTCGTGGGCACAACAACTTAGTGGTAATCCCTACATGCAAAGTTCTGAAACAAGCGACTCAAAAATGTCTTTTAGCATGGAAAGACCCACACGTAGTTCAAGCATTGCTTATTTACAAACACAAGAAGGTCCCTATAAGAAACAATTGGAATATATTAGGACCAACCGATTAGATGCTCGCATCTATGAGGATGGTCTAAGACGATCAGTTGTCCAAATCAAAAATCCGGATCAACCTTTTGGACTTGAATACCCAGTGGTCAAATTTGAAGAGGGGTCATACATTGATAAGGAAGGAACCATGTATGTGGTTACCAACTTACCAGACAAGACAGATGAGTTTGGAAATATCATTCCTGAGAACGATATAGGAGACTTAGATCAAGGAGACCCAAGAAGGGAACCCAAGACTCGTAGAGGTAAGTCAGTCTTGACTAGAGTAATCACTTCAGAGTGGATTCCCCAAGACAACAAAAGCATAGAACTATTCTTGAATAGAGAAACGGAGGAAGCCTTTTGGAGATTCAAGCTAGACCGATCGAGCCCAATAGTCACCATCTATGAATTCAAAGACCCTCAGATACCAGGTAAAGTTGTCTATCTAGATATTACATTGGAGAAAATGTTCTTGGTAACAGAGCATGATAGGCACGCCTAACACTTGGCAGGGTGAATTGATGTTCCCTTCACCAAGATCTAATATGTCCCATGGCCTCCAAGGAGCAGGATCATCCAAGTCTCCTGAAACCCAGAAGGAAAGAACCAAAGAGATACCTCAGGTAAGCTTTGCACATACTATGGGTGGAGACACATGAGGAAATGAGGGTGAAAAGCCTGAAAGAGAGAGACATAGAGCACATAGGCATTAAAGAGATGAACACGAGTTTCCATTGCCCAGACCCCAAGAGCACTCAAGAACCCTTAGACCTTCTCAAGTGGTCAAGGCAATGAAGAACTATTTTGATGGGTTTGGAGACCCTTATGATCATGTGGCCAAGTTCAAACAAGTTTTAAGAGCTGAACAGGTTGAGGACTTGTTCACCCAGTTTGAGGCATTTGGTTTGACTCTCAAGGGTACTGCCTTAGCTTGGTTCCAACCCGTGAAGAGTCGCAATTATCGGAACATAGGTCAATTGCTAGAGGAATTCATTGTAGAATTTTCCAAGAGTGGCATCAGGCATAACACATCATCCTTGATCCATAGCTTCAAGCAGACACCTCAAGGAACAGTGTGACATGTAGGAAGACGGTTCAGATAGTACTTAGAAAGATGCCCTATTCCCGAGTTACCCACACCATCCAAGGCTTTGTTCTTAGATGGCTTACTGAGCACCAAGTTAAGATCATATGTGTACTTGAAAGAGCCTAGATCCATAGAAGAGTGTGTGCGGATATGTATTGACATAGAAGACAATTTTGGTGAGGAGTTAGGACTGTCCAAACTCTACAAGGATTCTGACAGTTCTACTAGTCATACCTCTAGAGCCTCCAATGAGATAGATGAGATAGCTAAGCAGGTTGCCAGGAAACTAGGAGTTCAAAGTAGACAGACACCAAGGGTCACCTCATTGAAGCGATGCTACAACTGTGGAGGAGATCACATGGCTAATGTGTGCCCAATGATGGCTCAACCCAAGGAAACTCTAATGCTCCATATTGCACTATTGAGAGAAAATACACAAACCATATGGCTCAAGATTTTCCATACAATAGGCAGGCTGTCAGACAAAATTATCAACAACCTTATCCACACGGTAGGTATCAAAATCAATACCAACAAGCATATTATAGGCCACAACAACAATATCAGCCTCAATACCAACAACAATATCAGCCCCAATACCAACAACAATATCAGCCTCAATACCAACAACAATATCAGGCACCATATAGGCCCCAACCTGTCCTAGCAAACCAACTGCCACCTCCTGCCAATGTGATTCCAATTAAGTATGCAGTGGTAGAGGAAAACCCTAATAGAGCATTGGTGCTTGTGATCCCGTTGGTCTCAGATCATGAATCTCATGCTCATAGTTCAGACTATTCTCATGAAGATAGTCCACATGCTTATTACACAGATTCACCGGAGCACATTGAGACTTATTCATATCAATATGAGGCACCACCTATGGAACAAAATTGGGAGCCAGAATACTCCAATGTCATGTATACGAATCCAAATCCTAGGCTCCAAGTGAGACAAGTAAGACCACAAGCCCCTAGAGGACAATATTTTAGATGTGAGGCTGACCATTTCATTCATGAATGTCCCCACCAACCAGCTCTGGGACAAGGACAAAACATCACCGTACAAGGCTTTTGTCTTGAGTGCGGCAAAGAACATCTTCCAAGAGAGTGTCCTAGGAATCCCTCTAGTGTGCCCAAGGTTACATTGTCAAACATTGATCCACAGGGACCAGTCATAGGGATGATCTACAGGGATCAGTCCATATGATCCACATGGATCAGTTCATGTGTGTGAGGGACAAGGGCTAGCTAGCCAAGGTCCCAAGCTCAGGGGATACCCTAAGGTACTTTGGTAGTAATGGGAACTGCTATGGTAGTAATGGGAATAAGTGTTGCATGATGGCCACATGTTCACACTAGACTATTCCAGATCATTGCTATTCTTAGAGTATACCATTGCTATTTTTAGAGTACAAGAGGGTATATATGGATGGGAGGAGAGTCACACACATCATTCAAGCGATTTCTAACATTTGGTATCAGAGCATAAAAAAATCCTCTTGTGTTTTGCGACATCACCATCATCATCCTCACAGAGATCATCTTGGTCATCGACGATCGTTGTGGAGGAGCCCTCTGTTAGAGCCTTTTATGGGTAACCAGGTGACTCCATGGGAATATTCCCTCGGCACGAAGTTCCTCGAGTGCGTGTCTCAAGTGGCCGTGAACATCTGCATGCGTGAAGACCACGTGTCCGACATGAGGTTCACGAAGATGATAGAAAGCACCAGGCTTGCTTTTCTTTCTTGTTGATCAAGGAGGCTATTCCGATTTCCAAAGCGCTATCTAGCATCGTTGCAGATGCCAGAACTATGCACGCCTAAACAGTTACTCAGATAGGGTGCGAGCTTGGTCTATTTGGGTCCCCATGGGACCCACTTCAGTGTGAAGGTATATACATTTTCTTTCATCATGATTTAGCAGCTGTCTAGGAGATCAACTGAGACACCTCTACATGATGCTTCAAATGGACCTGCATATATACTTTTTTTTAATTTTTTAATAAAAGGAAGTTTGGCCTTGGCCTATTCTCTCGGACTTTAATTAAAATAAAGAAAAGTTATAAGTGAATGGGACTAGTGCCCATGGGACCCCCCAAATCCCACAATGTAGGGGAGGAGGACGACAAGCTAGAGGGCATTAGAGATGAGGTGGATAAATCTATTGTCTCCCTCATGTGGGACCCATTTGGGTTTCAACTTGTTATATTCGATTTTTAAATGGTGGAGATCTCTTATCTCGGTAGATTTTATTACCTAGAAGAAACAAGGATTTTTCAATCAATCATTCCTTTGGAATTTGGCCAAAATTGATAGCACACCGCTCCCTCCAAATCTTCCAAAGAGTCTCGCCCCTGATGGCATTCCACAGCCTTGATGAGCAGCCAACCGCCTCCCCTAACATCACCTATTGCCAATTGATCTGGTTTGAGAGTCTCAAATTCCACGTCATGTGGTGCCAGATAATGCGGGACTTGGGGCAATCAAAGAAAAGGTGAGCTAAAGCTTCGATGCATCGATGGCAACGCTTGCACCATGGAGGCACACCACAAATTTTGTTAGCCTTGCATTGGACGAGATACCCTTATGCAAGATCTACCACATGAGAACGGACTTCTTAATCTCAATTAGGGGGTGCCAAATAGACATGAACTTAAGTTCCCATCGAAGTTTGGTCCAAGAAAGGCACCATAACCTGTTAAGGGTGTGATGAACACTTCCTATTGATCTATTAGTGCATGTGGGATATTATCACGATCTGCATGCTGCAGTGGCTTGGAGAGGAGTCTACAGTGCCAATTTTGAGATTTCTTTGAGTTCCCAAAGTCATAAGCTCACATAGTTTAACTTTTTGTACTATTCATCTTCCTCTATTTTGACCATAACTTTGGCATACCACCTTTGAATTCTGAGTTTTTTGTTGGTATGGTTAGCTCTCTCACAACACTTTCGATAGAGTGGCTGCAAGCCATGGTTTAGCTTCAGTCTTGGTTAGTTTGAGACTTTTTAAGTTTGGACTACTTCTTCAAGAACCCTATTTCAAGCATTGTTTTGGAAGCATCGATTCTTGGAGGAGTATTGGCATGCTATTCCGACAAAGGATGGATCATCTTCAGCACTTACACACACGTGCAAGATATTTTTTGGATCTCCAGATAAGTCTTTTGTCAATTTATATGCATCATTGCTTTCTTTTTGCATCATATTGCATGTAGGGCATGCAATTTTGCATAGCACCTATACTATACATGTAGTTTAGATATGAGTTCGTATTGTGCGGTGTATGCATTCTTCTTGTAGGAAACGGTAAGTATTTTTTCTTGTAGGTTAGTGAGGAGAAAAATATAAAATTTTCAGGGTGTGTTTTCCCTTTCGGTCTACTTGTAGTTATATTATGCCTGTTGCCATTACAAAATTTGTCAGGGTGTGTAATTCCCTTTTGGTTTATTTTTCAGGGTGGATTGTGCCTGCCGGCACTGACACCATTATCACGAAAATTGCTTGTCGTAAACTTTTTGGGTTTTTGCAATTATGCCGTTATGCTATCAAAATTTTTAGAAAATTAGTATGCATATGCATGAAAGCATATACAACATACTAAAAGTTTCTTATTTCTGCATGTTTCATTGAGCAAAGGCTTGTAATTGTTTCTTTTCTGTTGCCACTTACTTGTTTTGAATATTCATAGAATGTTCAAACTATATAAAGATGAATGGTTAGTAGCATTTTGATCAAAGATCCTATAAGTTTGTGGATATCTAGTAGATATCACTAGTTGGGAAAAATGAATTCAAAGATAAGCCCAAGGGCAGTTTTCAAACAAAGGAACTTAGTAGTTCACAAGTTAGAATTCTAGGATGTCTAGTTAGAATCTAGAATAGAGGAAAGTTAATCCTCAAAGATTCCATGATCAAGAAAGAATGCAATTAGCATTATGATCCAAAGGAATAAAGTCAAGCTTTAAAAGGAAAAGATTTAAAGCAATGCATTTAGAAAGAGATGTGAATTTTCAAGTAAAAAGACTTTCTCTTTTGTACAAAGAACAAAGTGAGACAAGGGTTAGTTTTACCAAGGTCTCATGAGTTAGAAACTTAGAGATAAGTAGTTCCTATAATTCCATAGCTATGAGTCCTAGTGCACATTTCTATGTGTATAGAACAAAGAAGTTTATTCACAAGAAGTATAGACTTCCTATTTTTGGAATTAAAAGGGCAAATCAAGTTTGATTAAAATGCCATAGATAGAAAAAGTAAAAGAAAAGTCATATAAGAACTTCCTAGATTTGGAACTTAAGACATAGACTTTAAAGTTACTAGTTCTATGAAAGGAATCATATATTGATTCTCTCACAGTTTAATATGGGTAGATCGGGTAGTTCCATCTATCTATTTATCTAGAGTGAATGAAAGAGATTTAGGTAGACTCATCTTTATTAAGCAAGCAAGGCAAGTTCGTAGGCCAAATAACTCTTGAATGGACAAGATACATAGAAAGGCAAGGTTTCTAGTGAGCAATCAAGGCAAATATGTGGGTAAGATATTCAAGAGTGGCCAAGATATACAGAAAGGCAAGGTTTGCATAGAGTAAACTAAGCAAGGCTATAGTCTAAGTCCCTAGCAGGGAGTGAGACAAGATGATTGACTCAGGAGCAATAAATAGTGCAGTTAGGCTTTCATACTACCAAGATCTACAATTGAAAATCAATCCCATAGAATCCTATCTCATAGGTTTGGGAGGTGTGGAAACCCCTTGTTTGGCCGAGGTGGAACTTCCCATCTCCCTGCAAGATCTTCCATTGAAAGTCAAAATGCTAGCATGTCACGATGAGGACCTTAGAGAGCCACTTGTCTTGGGTCAACACTGGATTTATGACCATGAAGTCAACTTGAACCTAAGAAGTCAACTTCTTCAAGTTTGGATATAGGAACAATGCATTACATTAGAATTAGAGAACTGCATGCTCATAGATCATGTCATCACACCTTCTCTTAGTTCTTCTAAGCATGATATTCTTGAAAAAGATGTTGTATATGTCGAAAGTTCTAAGAACTGAATCATGGAAGAACAAAATCAAAGGCAAGCGGCATCTTCCTCTTGTGCAAAGACTAATGCCGTCCCAACAACTTAACCAAAATGGCAAGCAAAAACATACATGACAACTGCCATATCAAATAGACAAAGAGATTTCAAGAAGAAAGTAGTTCTGGGCATGAAGTAGATCTAGGTATGAAAAGGAGAGAAACCACTAGCCTTTCCAACACAATTCCCACTCAGGCAAGCCAACCATGCGAAGAAAAGAACCAAGCAACCAGAACCAGCTCAACGAGGAGGTCTCTGACAAATTTGGGTACCTAAGAAACTAGTTGCAGCTCAACAAGGACGATTACACATGAGGGTTCCCAAAGGACTCTTACCTACACAAAGGCCTATGCTCTCCACCATGCAAAAGGTCTCAAAAAAGAATGCAAGGAGATAAAAGGGAAGAAACCGACCACAGAGACCAAAAGAAGATAAACTCAACCCATCGAGAAAAGTAAGAGGACAATCACCAAGGATATGGGTTTGGAAGCCAAAAGCATTAGTCGCACCCACAAAACCAAAGAGCCAACCATGAGGGATAAAAAATTCAAGCAACCATCCACAAACGAAGAAGCCAAAGTTGATCTCTACATAGTCAAACACTGTTCTCAAATGGATCCCTAAAGGGAGGAATGGTCAGTTGTCATTTAACCATCGACTTATCACATCATTTCAAGATCCACTGGCTACCTCCAACAAATACTGCATCAACGTCCACCAGCAACATTGAAAGCATCGACGTGCAACAACCATGTGCCTTTGGCATAACCTTGTCTTTGCATCATTCAAGTCATGCATTTCCAAAGTATGCATTAATATAGGGCCACCTTTACACAGCCATGCATAGACACAATTGAGAATCCCAGGCACATGCGACACATCTGACATATGTAAAATATTTTATTCACACTAACACCTTTCTTCTTGTTTTATGCCATTGTTATAAAAAAAAATTAAAAAAATAAAAAAAGAAGAGAGAAAAAGAAAGAAAGAAAGAAAAAAGAAAAAAGAAAAAAGCAAAAAGAAAAAAGAGAAAACAAAAAAGAGGAGACATGACCATGCGCTTGAAGAATCTCATCACTGAAGCAGAAAAGAAAATGAGAGGAGACATGACCATGCGCTTGAAGAATCTCATCAGTGAACCATCAGCAAGGACATCCATCAACAAGTAAGACAAGGCAAATGGTCAATCACCATGGTGGGAGTACACCACGACAAATGAAAATCCATGGACCCTTCACCATGGTAAGAAGTGCCTACTATAACAACACTATAACCATGGTAGATTAGGAAGCCTCTTTGTCAGCATACCCTTGAGCACTTTGCTCAAGACCCAATCTCTTGCACCATACTTCTTCCCATGCATTTTCCAAGTATGCATACATAGGGCCACATTACTAGGCCGTGCACAAGGCACATACTGTTTTCAACCCATGAACTAATACACTTACCCATCCTTCATTATGGGTTATGAGTACTTGGCACGAAAGATTTAGAGGACATCAAGGTTATAACATCAATAGCTATGAAGCAACTCATAGTCGATAGCTACTTAAAATCAACAGTGACAACCTCCTTTGAGCAATAAGCAGTTTTTGAAACGCTCATAAATACACCATCCCACTCAAATCCAAGCAAGAAGTGCATACAACGGGACCAAAAGTGGCATAGACTAACAGGGGAAAACTAAAGAACCAAACAACCGACCAAGCTACATTTGGAAGATGGACCGCTCTTGTTAATGGACACTACCCCTCAAAGTACTACATGCAACTCCTATGCCAACAAGGGTCTGTCAAGGACGATAGACTCTAGAGGGGGGGAGTGTTGACACTCAAGCTTAAGGACAAAGCATGGAAGTGCATCAAGGAAGTGGGCACACAAGAAGAAGGAGCATGTAGGGAGATCCAAGAAGCACATGTCAAATTTTCAAAAGAAATCCCTATAAGAATAGTGATTTTTATCACTAAAAACCATTGTAAATACCATTTTCCATTTTTGCAACTCCATTTTGTTCAAGCCCAGGAGTCCTCGAGCTTGAGGAGTAATTTTTTAACTAGGCCAGATACTAGGTCTGGACAGGGCCAAAACTACTCAAAAAACTATAAAAAGGGTTGGAGAGGTCATTTTTGGGGTTATCTTGTTGTAGATTTCAGCTTTTGCAAGAGAGTTCTTTTGTAATCGATGTCCTTCGATTGTTCCACTCTTTGCTCTCATCTTGTGCACGTGTGTGTCTATGTGTATGGATGCTCGTGTGCTTTCACTCACGCACTTGTGCCATCACTTGCTCAGGGTCTTCATCCCAGTCCTCACATCTCCATGGATTGACATTTATGAAGTGAATCTCATCACGTTGGTACTTGCCATTGTGCTAGAGTGCAAGGGTACACAATAAGGTGCAAGGAGAAGACAAAACACATCGGTTTGACTAGTTCAATACATCCTAGTACTATGCAAGGGATCACAACATGGACACAAAGAAGGACTGGTGTTAACGAATCACATACCAACACAATCAGACTCCAACTTCCCAATGAGACCCAATGTGATACAAATTATGCACATAGTCACCCTCCAAGTAACAAAATGATGTTAAGAAAAATGAGAAATGTATCATCCATCACTCCAATGGTTGGAGCAATCAAAAGTTCAACACCATTATAATAGATTTCAAAAGAATATTGCTTAATGCTTATAAGCACTGTTGAGCATAGAAAATGACCACTAAACAGAGCAGAGATTACTAAAATGCACGGGTGAGAGGAAGGGAAAAGGGATGGAGAAGGGTACAAAATGATAAATAAGAAGGGATGGGAGGGTGGGAAAATGAGCAAAATGAGGCCGAAAAGAGAAAAACTACCTCTCTCAATGAGAAGGAAGCAAAACCATCACCACTCAAGCACCACCACCACCAAAATGATCACCAACTGTGTTGGGGATGTAAGGGTCATGTGACCTTACCCCTATATTCATATACATATATCATTTATAGAGCATTGACTCAAGAGAGATCATTATGTGGGTTTCGAGGCTCCCACGCATGTGCATGTGTCTCTCTTATCTTCTATCTCTCTCCATCTCCTCCTTGATCCTCTTATTCATCACACCAAAGCCCTTCATTGGTATCAAAGCTTGTTGAAGGCTAGTGTGCAAGAAGATTTAATGGAAACTTATGTCACAAGAGGTGAATATGTAGGTCAGCACCTCTCAACAATTGTTCCGTATTTCGGTCATAACTCAAGCTAGGAAGCTTGGATTGGTGCATTTTAAATTTTTTTCTATGGCTTCACAAAGGGCTACAACTTCACAGAAGAGTGGAGAACCTGGTCTGGTGTTCCAAATTGCTGAAAATTCGAAAAATGAAGACTGATGTAGAAGATGAATCTACAATCACTTGGATAGAAGGTTAGTTTTTGGGCTGTAACTTGAGTTTCACAAGTTCAATTCAAGCAATTCAAATTGATACGCATAGCTTGAAAAAAAGGCTATAACTTTGTAGAAGAATGTAGATCCAAATTCTGAGTGTTAGGTTGCCAAAATTGCAAAATATAGAGTAGTAGTGCTGCAGGTGAAGGTGAAATTGACAACAGATGCTTGTTTTGTGTATACCTTGAGCTAGCAACCTCCGATTGAGGCATTCTATATATCCTTATTAGTGCAAGAAAAATTTATTGAAGTTTGTTGAAGAGAAAAATTCAAGTTCAAAGGTTATCATCCCTGAAACACAAAACATACAGCAGCATATTTTCACCATAAGAAACCCAATTGCTTTAGAGGTTCATTTTGCTTTGGAACTTCTTCGAGAGAGAAATTTTGGTGTGCGAGCTCTTCCTTTTAGATCTTGAAGGCATTATTCACATATAAACTCTGTGATAGCTCCTCCATATGAGAGTAGAGAATGATCTTGTCATGTATTTGGCATGTGAGATGACATTGTGGTATACCTTTTTTGAGGTTTATGTCATCACGAGTTTGATCATGGTATCATCAATGAATGTATGGTGGCATTGTGGTCTATACCTCGCTTATGACACTTGGTTACATATTTACATACCGATTATACATAATTTTATGAGAGTTGATTTTGGATCTTGGTTGGTACTTGTATCTTTGTTTTCTTTGCAGGTACACGATCCAAATTGGAGCCTCATTTGCACATCTGTTTGTCACCTTGATTGGCTATTATTTTAGCATATGGTCATTGATTTGATATCTATTTTCCAGTGTGATTCTTGGCATATGTGATGGTGATTTCCACATGATTATTTGGGTTGAGAGTCCATTCTATAGAAAAGATGCTGTCAAAATTTTATTGGCTTTTATGCTAGAAGACTACTCTAGTAGATCCTTTTTGCTTGTGTGAAAGCTTTGGATAATTGCTTATCTTCATTTACTTGGACTTGGTCACAGGCTATTCATGACAAATTAGACCATCTTGCAAGATTCATTCTTGAGTGAGAGGTGTATCACCATTGTATTGGTGTGTATTGGCATCAATTTTTGGCATATGTATTTGCCATTATCTTTGGTTGGATTAGTGATAGGTGGTGTCCCATTATTCATTATTATTTTGTTATTGGTTATCTTGTTTTATTGCTCAATTTACAGGGGATACTCTATCAAATTTTTTTCAAGATTCTTTCACATCTACTTGCTAGATGCATGTTATGTGATAGGTGGTTCACATGGTTTTCTTCTCCAATGAGACATATGTGATGTGAGTTATGCACATGGATATGCACATGTGATCCTATTGAGGATAGAGTATTAGTTCTAGTCTCTTGTTACATTTCTTGTCTCTTGGATTGCCAACATGTTGTCTTCTTACTTTGATGGCATTGACTTTTCGATATGGAAAGATGAGATGTGGCATACATTGGTTCATGCAGGGTTACACATGTATGTGCATAGAGATGCATAGAGGTCTCATGACATGCCCGACCACATATGGATGAATATGGATGCATTGGCCAGCTCCACTATCCCATTACAACTTGCCGATTCTATATAAGAGTCTGTTATGTATGAGAGGACGAGTAGTGCATTATGGCAGAGACTACATGATATGTATGCAAGTGCATTGACTCATGTGAGATGTAGATCACATCAACGGCTTTGATGTTGGCACTATGGTCTACATGATATGTATCCAAGTGCATTGACTCATCTGAGTTGTACATCACATCAACGGCTTCGATGTTGGAACTGTGGTCATGAGGGGCCATACTTGATGATGTTGCTTGAGGTGGATACAATGAAGATGTCATAGATATGCTTGTGATGTAGGTTAGGTAGTGGTTTCAGGAGAGTCTATGGCAGTTGATTATGCTAGTGATGGTGATATCACTTTCTCCTATGATTCATCTCAAGATTCCTCTTGTTCATTGGATAGCACACATATGGCTTTTTTGCTTAATGCATTAGCCACTTTTTATATCACTCCATATTGCGAGTGGTTTTGTTGATTCTTAGGTGAGAATATGGCATTGAGGCTGCAGGAGATGTATGCCTTATGCTGCCAAGTGGAGCATCAGTTATAGTTAGACATGCACGTTATGTGTCTTCATTCCCTATGAGCTTGATTTTAGTTAGCCAATTACAGGAGAGCAGTTGTCATGCATTTCTTGGTGAGCATCATTTTCAATTGTAGTTGGGACAACTTATGCTTATTAGAGGTACCAGGTGTATGCTAAAGCATACTGTTGGGAATGATGGATGGACACTTCAAGAGAATGAGTAGGTACTCCCAAATCCTGCTTTGTATCAGCCCTTTGATGCTTTAGAGTTGATGAGTACATCTTCTTAGCTATCCAATGAAACCATAAAATGGCCTATGTACTTTGGAAATGATATGTGAAAAAGTTGAATCAAAATAGACAACTTTGAACTTCAAGTCTTCAACAAAACCTTCTATTTTTGACTTGACACCTGCTGTATCTTTTGCTCAGTATGACCAGCACACTGGAATTGGAAAACTTCCTTTTAGGGGTATCTAACTAGCTTAGCAAGCTAACTATTCCAAGTGGAATGACATAAAAAGATTAACTATGCTCAGAGAAATCAATTTAGCACGTAAACCTTTATCCTCGATATTTTAGGACTGTTGCAGACTTCGACCAATGATCACTTCGACAAATTTCTCTCTTAAATGGCTGAATAGGAATCCTTCAAATTGTGATAGCATGTAGAATGCTTTGAGCTGGTTCTAACAGGCTATAGATCTTTGAATTTGGTGAAGAAATGAGTGAGATATGATCTCCACAAGTTGACAGACTTTTAGACACTATGACAGATAACTCAGAAATGAACAATGTAGATATATGTATTAATGAACACTATTGTACAATGCCATTGGCATGAAGATCATTGCCTAATGGTGTAGATAGGTGTGGGCTAGAGTATAGGCCTCACACACACTCATAGATGATCCTGAAGAGCTTCGAAAGTGACTTGCATACCCGCGACTTTTTGATGATCAATAGTAGTTGAGTTCAAAGTTTGAATTTGAATTCAAAATTTTGGCTCCCTATAATCATGCTCCTACATCCTAGGAGATATTCCATCAATCAAAGCTAACTTTCCCACAAGTTCCTTTTGGTAGGTGTTTACAAAGATTCCAAATCAAATGTGACTTTTACAAAAGGATAAATGGGTAATTATCTTCAAGCATTGGTTCCCATGCTTCTCCATATATATATGGACTTCAAGCCAAATGTGTAGGCTTGTGAATTGCACCAACAACTCCCCCTCAAACCTGGCTTGTTCTGCATTCTTCAGTCTTCATGTATATCCTGCAATCCAATCATTGATTTGAACCTGCAAAGTTTGGTTCCATCCAAAGCTTTAGTTAACAAATCTGCACACTGCATGTTGGTTGATACATAAGTGAGTTGAATGTCCTTGCTTAATAGCTTCTCTCTCACATAATGGTAATGGACCTCTATATGCTTGGTCCTAGCATGATAGATAGGATTAGCTGCAAGGTGAAGTGAGCTTGTATTATCTCCAAAGATCAATGGTGACCTAGTATACAAACCCAATTCTGTATACAATAACTTGATCCATATGGCTTCTTGGGTGGCATTAGCCAATCCTCTATACTCTGCTTCTGTAGAAGATAAAGCAGTAGTAGGTTGCTTCTTTGAAGACCATGATATTGGTTTATCACTTGCAACTGAAATGTATCCAGAAGTGCTCCTCCTATCATCCTTACATCCTGCCCAATCTGCATCTGAATAAATCTTGATATCAAGGTCTGAAGTGTAAGGGAAATACAAACCATGATGAGTACCCTTGAGGTACTTTAGAATTCTTTTGGCAGCTTCTAAGTGAGGTACCCTTGGCTTGTGCATGAACTGACTTAGCACACTAACTCCATATGCAATATCTATCCTTGTCAAGGTAGCATAGTTCAAGCTTACAACTAGGCTTTGGTAACCTGTAATATCATCAATTTCATCACCTTCATGAGCACTTAGTTTTAGGTTTACCTCCATTGGAATACTTGCAACTTTGGCATCCTGCAAATGAAACTTCATCAACATATCCTGTATGTACTTTCTCTGAGTAATGTAGATTCCAGAGTTAGTATAGAATAACTCAAGTCCAAGAAAGTACTTTAGTAGACCAAGATCATTGATCTTGAACTCCTTCATCATCTGGTTCTTAATTTGTCTGATTCCATTGACATCATTACCTATAAGTATGATATCATCAACATATACACATAGGTATATTACCTCTGAATTACTTCTCTTGATGAATAGAGAAGTGTCTGCCTTGCTCATGAAAAAACCTTGGTCTTGAAGGTATGTGGTTAACCTGTGATTCCATGCCCTAGGTGCCTGCTTCAATCCATAAAGAGCTTTATTCAATTTGCACACATATGTTACCTTTTTTGGATCCTCATAGCGAGGAGGTTGTGACATATATACCTCCTCTGAAATCCATCCATTCAAGCAGGCATTTTTTACATCCAATTGGTACATGTTCCAATTTTTTGATGTAGCCACACTCACCAACACTCTGATGGTTGGCATCTTGGCCACAGGTGAGAATGTTTCTTCATAGTCAATGCCTTGGGTTTGTGCAAAACCCTTGGCCACCAATCTGGCTTTGTACCTGCTTATTGAACCATCATAATTTCTTTTGATTTTATAGATCCATCTGGATCCAATTACCTTCATGGATTCTTTCTTTGGTACTAGTTGCCATGTGTCACTTTCTTTGAGTGCTTCAATCTCCTCATCCATAGCTTCTTTCCATTCTGTCTTGGTCTTTGCTTCTTCATATGATCCTGGTTCTTTAATTGACAAGTCTTTGGCAAGATAAACAGAGTGTTTTGTAACAAGAGATATATCATACCCATATCTGATAGGTTTTTTGCCCTCCCTTTGTGATCTTCTGATTGATTGATTTGAAGATTCAGGTATGTCTTTAAGTTCCTTCATCTTGACTTTTCCTTTGGACTTCCATGCCTTGAACTCTTCAAGATTGATAATGTCTTCATCATCTGAAGTTGAGTCTTCATTCTGAGTAGGTTCCTCCTTAGCAAGACTTGGAAACTCCTCCTCCAAGTCATAGGGTAGTTTAAACTTGCTGCATTCATTCTCATCCAAGAATCATTTTCATCAAAGACAACATTTCTACTAACCATGAATCCCTTATTTGCAAGGTTGTAGAACCTATAACCTTTCTGATTTAGATCATATCCAATAAAGATACACTTCTGAGCCTTAGGGTCTAGCTTACCTCTTATCTGAGAAGGAATGTGTACTTATGCTACACATCCAAATATCCTGCAATGATCAAGTGCGGGTCTCTTCCCATGCCATGCTTCATAAGGGGTCATCCCATCAAGGGACTTAGATGGTAACCTGTTTATGATGTAAGTGGCAGTAAAAACACTCTCTGCCCATAGATAGTTAGGTAAATTCTTTTCATTTAACATTGACCTAGCTATTTCAACAATCAACCTATTTCTTCTCTCAGCTACCCCATTCTGTTCAAGAGTATACCTTGTGGTGATTTCTCTCTTGATTCCTCTATCCTGCAAGAAGGCTTCAAACTTGTTGGAGAAGTACTCATCTCCTCCATCTGACCTTAGCCTCTTTAGATTCTTCCCTGTCTGATTCTCAACAAGTGCAAGATACTTTTTAAAACAATTGAACACTTCATCTTTGTGCTTCATAAAATACAATAGAATCCATCTGCTATAATCATCAATAAAAGATACATAGGACCTTGATCCTGAGATTGAGGGTTCTTTGCTTGGTCCCCATACATCTGTATGGACAAGCTCTAGGTAGTCTTCATGTATGTAGCCTTTCCTTGAGAAGGATAACCTGTGAGACTTGCCAAACTGACAAGCACCATATTTATATATCATGTGTTGTTTGGAAACATTGGGTATTCCAATTACACATTGATCCCTGCATATCTGTTTCAAGGTTCTTTCTCCTACATGCCCTAATCTTTTATGCCAAATCTCAAGTTATGAAAGTGTTTGATCTTTATAACTGTAGAGTGTAATATTCTTTGTGTCTTCTAGCTCAAAAGTAAAAAGTCTACCTACCTTTTCTCCTTTAGCAATTCTCTTGAACCCCTCCTTGGGATCCTCCACAAATGCTCCAAATTGGTTGAATCTAACCTGCAAACCTTTTTCCACAATCTGTCCAACACTCATCAAGTTTTTTGTAATGGTTGGTACATATAGTACCCTACTCAACAAGTTTTGATTTCCATCACAAGCCTTAACATTTCCAACTTTAACTACTGAGTGCTTGGTGTCATCACCTGTTTGTACTTGATGCTTACCTCTTGGTTCTTCAAGGTCAGAGAGTAGAGCTACATTGCTAGCCACATGATTTGAACATCCTGAGTCAATGTAGAATAGGTGTTCATCATTTGTACCTAGTTTTGAAGTCATGTTCATAATCAAAAGAGAATCATCTTGCTCTTTCTTCTGTATAGTTGTTGTAGTCCTTTCTAGATTTGAATCCTCCTTGATAGTTGCCATTGTAGTTGTTGTTGTAGTTGTTATTGTAGTTGTTATATTAGTTGTTGTTGTACCCTTGATGATGGTTGAATCTGCCTCTTGACTGTGAGTATCCACCTCTTTGATATCCTCTTCCTCTCTGATTCTTATAGTTCCTGAAACACTCATCTGTAGTATGATTTGATAAACCACAAATGTTGCATGGTGAGGAGTTATAGGATCTCCCCCTACCTTGCTTACCTCCTCTGCCCCTTCCCTTTGATGATCTACCTCTCCCTGCATAGTTTGCTTGGGAGGTAGTGCCTTCATCCTCTATCTTCGTGTTCTTGCCTTTATTTTAGACTTACTTTTATCTGTGTATAGGGCAGAAGAGCTATTACCTTTGGATGAGTCTCCATTCTTGTTGAGCTTGGCTTCATGAGTGAACAATTGCCCCATGAGAGTGGTAAGGTCTGGAATCTACATGTCCATGTATAGGCCCATGGCAGTGGTGAAGCTTTCCCATTTGTCATCAGCTTTAATCCCATTGATCACTTGCCTTACTATCTGCTCTTCTTCAATCTGTTCTCCTATGCTTGCTAACTTATCTGCTACATCTTTAATCTTAGTCACATACTCTGAAATAGCCTGCTTAGGTTGCTTCCTTAATGTGGTGAATTCAATCCACAATTGATTTTTTCTAGCCCTTGTGTTGGAAGAGAAGTAGGATGACAAGGTTTCCCAAGTCTCTTGGGATGTCTTACAGTTTCTAATATGTGGAAAAAGAAAATCAGAGATGGAGTTGAGTAAGTAAGACCTTGCTAATGCATCCTTGGCACACCATGTGTTGAGCTTTTCATGTTCTTCCTTTGTTTGTAGTCCTCTGGTTTTAAATGAGGGCAATTCCTCATCTCCTGAGATGTATACATAAAGACTCCTTCCTTGTAGGTATGTCTTCATCGTTAGAGACCATGCCTGATAGTTGTTCCTGTCCAATTTATCAATAAATGAAGGAAAACCATCTCCCATTTTACCTTAACTTGCTCTGATACCACTGTTGGGAATGATGGATGGACACTTCAAGAGAATGAGTAGGTACTGCCAAATCCTGCTTTGTACCAACCCTTTGATGCTTCAGAGTTGATGAGTAGATCTCTTAGCTATCCAATGATACCATAAAATGGCCTATGTACTTTGGAAATGATATATGAAAAAGTTGAATCAAAACAGACAACTTTGAACTTCAAGTCTTCAAGAAAACCTTCTATTTTTTACTTGACACCTGCTGTATCTTTTGTTGAATATGACCAGCACAGTAGGAATTGGAAAAATTCCTTTTAGGGGTATCTAATTAGCTTAGCAAGCTAACTATTCCAAGTGGAATGACATAAAAATATTAACTATGCTCAGATAAATCAATTTAGCAAATAAACCTTTACCCCCGATATTTTAGGACTGTTGCAAACTTCGACTAGTGATCACTTCGACGAACGTTTCTCTAAAATGGCTGAATAGAAATCCCTCAAATTTTGACAACATGTAGAATGCTTTGATTTGGTTCCAAGAAGCTATAGATTTTTGAATTTGACGATGGTGCTTTAGATGCCTTGGATATAGGCATGGTTGACATGCTTAGGTTAGCCAAGATAGCACAGGTTTCGTCAACATTTAATAGTCTGATGTACGAGTTATTATGCTCGAGACCAGACATTGTAGTTGCTATCGGATCGTTTTCACTTGGAGTTGTCAGTCATTCAATTATTGACACATACATAGAGCGAGTGGGAGCTTTGTACGAACTTCATCAGTTCTTGCATCTATCATATGTGAGCTCGGCTCTTCTCGATATGAGTCTAGAGCAGTTTGAGGTGCATGGATACACCTTGTTTGAGGTAGTTGGTGTAGGCTGATCTATATGGATTGAGATCCGGAATCTTCTTGTACATTATTTGTATAGTCCTACATCATTCTTTGTATGTGTTATCACTTATGGTCACATTGACCCTTAAGTGGGAGATTGTTGGGGATGTAAGGATTATGTGACTTTAGCCCTATATTCATATACATATATCATTTATAGAGCATTGCCTCAAGAGAGATCATTATGTGGGTTTGGAGGCTCCCATGCATGTGTGGGCATCTCTCTTCTCCTCTCTCTCCCTCCATCTTCTCTTTGCTCCTCTTTTTCAGCACACCAAAGCCCTTCAAATCGCACCACCAAGACCTCCACCTAGTGCTCTAATACCATGAGAGTACACCCACAAAGCAAAATGAAAAGAAGAGTGTAGTCACAAGAGAAAGAGTGCAGAGAGAGACTCAAAGTGAGTAGACCAAGAAATGGATAAACTCAGATGGATTAGAAATGAGCTTGCCAAGAGCATGTAGGCTCCTCAAGCTTCTAATCAAGTACAAATGGGGGGAGAGGCCCTCCTTATATAGATTTGGGAGGGGCTCTCCAAAGTACATATCGTGTGGGATAATTCCCCTCAAAGGAGAATGAATACAATGGTAGAAACAAATGGCAAGGTACCCAAATACAAAAGATATAATATAAAATTAAAATGGAATAGGAATAGAGTGACTCTAAGATTACAAAAGGGTGATGCACTCTCATATTCTCAACAAAACATGAATGACTTGCCAACAAGGATGAGCATCAAAGTTTTTGTAAAAAGAATGCTTATTCAATATACATAGGCTGAATATAAGGTTCTCTTGTAGATCGCATTATCTTTGAACAATAAATTGCCCAAAACCCACATAATTCTCTTCTCCTTGTGGAGTTATAACCTTATACACAGCTCCAAACCAATCAACCTTTTAAGATAACCTATCAAAATATAAAAACAAAACTTCATTATTATGTGCTTAAAAGAATAATAGACCTTATTATGCAAAATATAAATTTTGTTGAATATTTTGTAGATACCAACAATGGTACCTTCATAACCAAGTTCAATCTTTATAAGGTTCGTGTCTTTTGAACTCGCATGTGATAATTCCTTGAAAGAAGAAACAATTCTAGAATCCTCTACTTTGCATAAGTAATCAATAGCTTTGACTCTGATATATTGTCCATGTGCCAAGTCTTCAATGAAGTCACATAGAGGACAAAGTCCATCATTAATACCGATCTTTTTAGCCTTGCTTCCTATCCATACCCCGTTGTGGAGAATGAGCCACTCCAACATTTAGATGCAAGCAACTCCATATTTCCACTAGTGATAAAGTTCAGCTTTGGCACAATGCAAGCAATGGATCCCCTATTTCATTTGAATTTGTGATATATGTCTTGATGTTGGCACAATGCAATCAATGGATCCCCTATTTCATTTGAATTTGTGATATATGTCTTGAGCAACATCAGAGAGCTTAATCTCCTTATTAGAATGACACGAGTCAAAGACATTTTTTCTAAGATGAAGTTCAATGGAGGCCTATTCTCCATTGCTTGAATTAATGAAAGAACACACTAATATAGCGAATGGGCATAGTGCCCATGGGATCTCCCATATCGTACAAAGTAGTCGAAGGATTGGACACAACAAATCCACTAAGATTTAGAGAAAGTTATCGAGGATGTTAATGATATTTTCATCACCCTCATGGGCAGCCCATTTACTTTTGATCTTTTTATTTTCCATGATGAAGGTTCTATGGTGTTGGAAAGGAGGGTATTTTTTATAATTGCATTTTTTTTTGCGATGTAGGGCAACGAACTTAACAATCAACCATTCTTTTGGAGTTTCATCGAATTGGCCACACATCTTTCGTTCCAAATTTTCTACAGAGCTTCCCCTTTGATGGTGTTCCACAAGGGAGATGAGGAACCAATCGCTTTGCCCAGTAACACTTGCTTCTAATTGATTTGACTTTGAAGCTTCCATACACTGGCAAGAGCTTGCCATATTGAGTAGCTCTTGGGGCATGAAAAGAAAAGGTGACCAATGTCTTCTCTCCCCCCACTATAGTGCTTACACCAATGGACAACCGCACAAAGTTTTCTAGCTTTGACATTGGTGTGTATTCCTTTATGAAGAATTTGCCACATTAGAACTGACTTTTTGTTAATAAGGAGGTGCCATAGGTCAACGAATGTTTATGGATCGCAAGATTGCCATGTCGTTTTGAAATGCTTCTAAAGGCTGCAATCACATCATTAGTCCGCATAATCTTGGTGTTACAGAAGTCCTTCTTAGTGGACATATATAGAGAGGGGAGATTCTTTGGTTTATTGGAAAACTAAAAACATGATTGTTTTTACAATGGCTGTAAACACTTTTTGTTTAACTATCTCTCAGCCTTGTAAAAAGATCTGGTTTCAACTTTCAACTATATTAACCTCACCAGGGATGCTCTGCCCTCTTAGCATAATTTGTCCTCTTTAATTCATTCCTCCCCTCTGAAAAATGGAGAGACCAGCTGCTATCACATATAATCCCACTAGCTTTGTTATGGTAATTTACTCTCTCTTATAGCCTGTTGACTGCATGCCAGCCTTTTGACTCTTGATGTATAAAGCTCATAATTAATACAATTCTTTTTTTCCTTGTTTTTAGTGATCAGGAATTTGATCCTATTGAGATGCAGCTTTCTAGCAGAGGAATATTATTGAAGATAAAGTGCTTTTGCATGGAACAAGAACTTGTGCCATCAGTTTGTCTTGCATGTGACAACTGACAAGTCTTTCTCTCTCTCTCTCTCTCTACACACACACACTAACTATGCAGCTATCACCTTCTTCAAGTTGAAACCCAAATGGGTCCCACATGAGGGAGATGATAGATTTATCCACCTCATTTGTAATGCCCTTTAGCTTGCCATACTCCTCCCCTGCATTGTGGGATTTGGGGGGTCCCATGGACACTAGTCCCATTCACTTGTAACTTTTCTTTTTTATTTTAATTAAAGTCCGGGAGAATACGCTAAGGTCAAACTTACTTTTATTAAAAAAAGTTTAGTATCACCTTCTTCAAGTTTAGATGGATGGTCAATGGTCATGGATCTGAGAATATATCGAAGCTTAAAATTTCCAATTTTCACGCCAATATTTCCGAAAATTAGTGTAGAAACAAAACATGTAATGATTCATGAACCCGTTCTCCTTCCCCGATGGCCAAAACGCATCTATTTCCAGATATTTTCTGTCAATAATCATCAGGTTCTCATGCATTCTTATCAATGCCATGGCCCGCGACTCCGCGAGTAGCGAACAGCTCCACAGTTTTCATTGCCCAATGCCCAACTCCCCAGTCCACTCCATAGTCTCCTTCGGCCATCATCAGAAGACCACAACCTTATCTCATTCATGCATTAAAAACGTGCTCTCTCTCTCTCTCTATCTCTCTCTCTCTCTCAACCGCGAACGCAGGAAATGCGCAGCTTTGTGCTGAACATGGCCTGTCAGGTTCTCACGCGAGCAGCTGACAGCTCCATAGTTCCCGAATGCTAACTTCCCATTCCCGGGAGTTCCAACTTCCAACTTCCGGAATCCCAATCCCCGGATCTCCTTCGGCCATCAAAAGACTACGGTTACCAACCTTATCTCATTCATGCATTGAAAACTCTCTCTCTCTCTCTCTCTCTCTCTCTCTCTCTCTCTATCTCTCTGTGTGGGAACGCAGGAAATGCGCAGCTTTGTGCTGAACATGGCCCAACTACTCGAGAGTGAGTTTATCGTACACTTCGTTGTCAAGGAAGTGGACTCGGTCATCGAATTTAGCCTGAGTTAAGCCCTACGATAATGGTCCAACGATCCCAATTTCCAAGACCTGCAATAGAGAAGCTGACGGATTCAAGCAATGAAACAGAAGACTTGTGCGCTGGTACAGAAGAAGACAAAGTCTTTCAGTTCCCAGAGCCCTGCCATTGTCTGATTTTAAGGATGTAACTTGTAAGCCTCAAGGGAAAAGCCTTTCGGTAGAGTGTAGATGTAGAGAGTCTCTTATGCTCAAGGAAGACTGTAGATGTAGAGAGTCTCTTATGCTTAAGGGGCACAAACCAATAAACAAACATTTGTTACAAGAAAAGTTCAATAAGTCATTATTCCTAAGAAAAATAATATTACTTTTAAGAGCAAAGGTAGATGTATAGGTAGGCCATCAGCTAGAGAAGTAGATAGATAGGCTTGTAGAACAATAAATAAAGGTAGATCGCCACACAAACACACAGGTAAGGTAAGTGAGTAGGTAGACCGCCAGACAAACACACACAGGTAAGGTAAATGAGTAGGTGGGTAGAGAGATACATAGATGGATGGATAAACAAACACACACAGGTAAGGTAAGTGAGTAGGGTGGTAGAACAAATAGATGGATGGATGGATATATGTTAAAAACGGTAATTAAAAAAGAAAAAATCATTTTTTAATTAAAGTTTCTATATTATATAAGTAGGGGAAAATTAAAACCCTGTTTGGAGCTACTCATAAATGAGAAAGAAGCAATTATTCATATCTGAAACTCCCCTATGTACAATGATATAGTCAAAGTATTTCATATCTCATACAAAGAGTGTTTGAGCGTACACAACTTCTTATACTCTTCATTCCAAGGACTAACATTGACATGCATGAACGACTAACATTGACATGCATGGTGGACTTGAACCCACAACCTCACATTAATAATGTTGACATGCATTGGTGCAAGCTATACTTTGAGATCTGCTTGCAACATTTACATGCATTAGCGCAAGCTAGATCTTCTTGATCTCTATTTACATTAGTAGGATTTGATTGTTTCATGCTTCGCTGAGTGGGAATGAAGCTTATTACTAACTAAACCCTTTTCACACTCTAAATTAAAATCCATTCAACTACATCAACCTCATTGACTTCATCTTCAACTAGTCTTCTATCTCATGAGTTATTGCATTTATGTGGTCCTTGGCTTCCTCTTTGGTTTTTGCATTGGTATTCACATGATTAACAATGGCATTCTTTGAGCAATTTCTTCATTGAGCTTTTTGACCTATTCTCCGAGCTTGTAATTTTTTCCTCCCAATTCTAGTTGAGTTCTCCTAAAATCTACTCAAAACGTCTAACATGGTCTATAAGTTTCTATACATCACCCAATTCATCAACTTTCTTCTTCAAATCACAAATAGTTTTACAAGAATTCTCCAAGGCGAGTTTAAGAAAAATAATATAGTCATCTTTTTCATGTTATGCCTCTCGATGATTCTCCTTCAACTTAATAATCAAGGTAAGATGCTTCAAGGATTGTTTGCATCATGCCAAAAATATTGACTAACATTCAGGCTACAATATCTCGCATCTTGGATTAACATGGAAGCCAATGGGAGATTCTGGATATCATGTATGTGATTGTTGGGGGCTCTTAGGGTGGTGCCAAATATGGATAATTAAGCCAATTTTTGCATTTTGGATCGTTCTTGAATTTGATGGTGAATGAATTCCAATTTCTATGTCATTTTACTGGTCCATAGCAGGGATTATATAAGATGCGTAACAGAACTTTACTCCAATTTTCATCATCTTAGGGTTCACAACAATTGACACCGCAATATGGTTGGAATATCATTCCTTTGCAATAGCTTCTGGAAGATCCTCTAGTTAGACTTTCATGGAAAACATGGGAATTTTTCCTAGTATCTTTTGAATTTTTGTATTGTATTCATATATCACCATGAAGTACAAATAACACTATAATTTGTCTATAAGTCATTTGGGTGCAAGCTATTGGAAATATTGTGATAATCTTGCCAAATTTCCACTCTGGTCAAGTGAGCTTTTCTAATGTATTCAATATTTTTGAGCCACAAAGTGTGTTATAGCTGAAATATATCTTGCCCTTCTTTTGTGATCCTACCACTAATCATGTCATGGAGTTCATATTCCTCTTCATACACTGAGTCTCGAGGGATTCTAACAACCTTTTCAAGTTCAAGTTGTTCTAGTGGGGACATGGGTCTCTCAGGTGCTAGTCACATTGTGAGCTCATATTATCGAATTTGAGCACTCATATCATGGATTTGCTTATGAAGTTTCTCTAGTTTTATCATAAGCTCATGCAGCATTTCAAGGATTAATGTTATGGAGGATAGGCCTAGTGAGTCTTCTGCTCAACGTGTTTTCTTAAGCACAATGAAATGCTATATACACTTTTAATGTGCCTCAGGTAATGTTGTACCTCTAATATGATTTTGATGTTGTCTTGTGGGATTATCTGGAAATAGGAATGACAGATGGGGGTGATGGTAGTGAGGTCCATTACAACTTCTAGATTTTCTTCATTTTGTCTTTGCAAGTGTGTATTTTCTTCTCTCCTAGAGGCAAAGACTACAATGCAAGCCTTTATTACAACTAAGTTTAGCATTTCTTTCCATTTGTACTTCGAGGCTATCTTCTAATTCTTTAATGGCCTCTTGGTTGTGCTCTTCTAGCTACATCTCTAGGATGGTATGCACCTCCTTTAAGTTAGTATACTTTGCATTCAAATATAGATTGCCAACCAATAGGGATCTGACTCGTGATTCAAATGTGGTCCTCTATCGTTGAAGATATGAAAGAGATAAAGGCAAAGTGTGGTGAGTTGATTACTGTCTATGCATGCACTAGTTTCATGTGTATATAAGAAAGGGAATACTAGAGTGAGAGTTAGTTGTGCATGTTGGAATATGTTTACGGTAGAGGAAGAGAGAAACGTTAGCGTATGCATCTTTGTGTATGCTTGTATGTGAATGGAAGATATATGATGAGAGAGGGAGCTGGTTTATGAATGCAAGGAACATGAGTGTGTGCTGCCATGCTGTTCTGAAATCCATAAAATGTCATTTATGTGTGTGTGTGTGCACATATGCATATATGAAAATGTGTGCATGTGTATGTGTGTGCAATTTGCATGTACATGTGTGTATGCGCACAATGTGCATGTATCTGATGATGTACATGTGTGCATATAATGTGGGTCTGTATGGGTGGGCAAATAAGGAAGACTCTGCAAACTAGGTTTCCTAAAATTTTCTAGGATTTTCTATGATTTCATATAAATATGGATCTTCTAAGGTCTTCGAATGTTCTCTAAGGTGTGATTCTGATGGCCAAGGTCACGAGGCCTTTTTTGGGTGCTCGTTTCCACAACTAAAATCTTATCTCACCCCTTGTTCTTATGATGAACTATAAAGGTTTTCTTTGTATCGTCTTTTGAAGAAATACTAGTCTCCTTAAGAAATCCTTGAAATCTACCGTGATTGGCAGTGCGCATTGAAATTCATTGGAGAATCTGCACAAGCAGATGATAAGACCACTAGATATGAGCTATACCATGTGATGTTGGAAGCCCAGCGGTTCTAGCTATAATTGAAATCTATGGTCTTGATCCTCTCTATTATGCCAAAGGAATGGCCACTCCTTGTAAATTTGAGTTTGCATGGTTTAGATGCTTAGTAATGATCAAGAACAATATCAGAGTTCCCTAGAGTTGCTAGGTGACAGCCTCACTCTCTCTTGAAGAAAGGGGGAGTCAGAGAGGGTACTTAAGACTCCATGTTTTCATGAAAATTCACAATTGGGATTCTTAATGACGATCTTGAATAGCACCAACATTCCTTGCGGGCTTTCTTAATTGATCCCAAACCATGCACCTTTAGTATCAAAGTTCAGCTCATCATCCTATATGGTCATTAGCAATGTTTCTTTTTGAGTGAAGTATGGTAGTTTAATGAAGTAGGAGAATTTCATGCTGCTTTAACACATTTTGGTAAGGGGACAAACAAAACAGACATTTGAAATTCTCCTTGATGGGATTAGATCTTGAAAAAGTAGGTTTCTTATTATGATATTCTCTGCTTGTGTACATACATATATTTGTTAATGTATTGTAGTTAGTTTTGGATGTTGGATGAAAAATAAGCCTTGATAATTGTATAAATCCACCTATGCAGACATTAATTCTGGTTATGTAATGGTTTTAGAGAAATATGGACAAATGGATGATTAGATGGTGGTCATCTAAAGCCACTGATTATTTAGAGATAGTGGAAGAAAAAATAAAATTGCGAGCACATAAGACAATGTAAATAATGGGAATATCATATGAATAAAGGTATAATAGAACATATGTCCTACACATGTACAAGTAAACCCTTTCACAAATCGAATAAAAAAATCTTCATGATAACAACATTTTGTGTGCACATAACTATCTTGTCATGTATCTGTTGCCTTTTTTATCTAGTGTCATTATAGGATTTACACCAACTACTTTTCTCTTGCACCCTGTTTTGTGCACTTTCTGTCGATTTCACACATGTGATGTCTTTTCCATACGGTGTGACAAGCTACAAGAGTGAGTGAGTTAAGTGAAGTAGCTGACTGGTTGAGTGTGCAAGGGTGTGCGTATGCGACTAGCTAGTAGTGAGAGTGAGTGGTTGTAAGTGTGAGTGCACATGAGCGAGTAGGTAAGAGAGTGCCTAGGATTTGGGGTGAATGTGTTGAATTAAGAGTGTGATTTAGTTTATGATTGTGTGTGTGTAAGTGTGAGGGTGTGTAAGTGCAAGACTATGAACAAGGTTGTAAAATTGAGGCTACAAGACTGACAGTGTTTGTGAGGTTATGAGTGACTAGGAAAGTCACCAAATGTATGTGACTCATTGTAAGCGTGAGAAAATGTGTATGATGGACTCTTATAAAGAGAATGTGAAGGCTTATTTTAAAAGTGAGATTTATAGCTGAATTATTGAGTCCAAGAACAATTAAGGAAGTACAAGAACTTAAGGGTCATAGTGGGTACTACTGACAGTTTATCCACATGTATATCATCATCACAAAACCCATGTACAAGCTTTTGAAAAATTTCAAATGGAATGACGAGTGCAAGAGCTCATATATGGAGTTAAAATGACATTTGTGTTGATCCCCTATTTTGACAATGCCATATTGGAATAATCCATTCCATCTTCATGTAGATGCCTCCAATTTCTCTATTGGATGCATGCTAGCACAACCAATAGGAGAAGGAAACATAGAAGTACCCATAGCATATGCAAGTAGATAGTTGAATGCAGAAGAGAGAAACTACATGACTAATAGAAGAGAAGGATTAGGCATGGTTTATGCAGTTTAAATTTTTCCACATTATTTTCTTGCAATTAAGTTCAACTTTTTTTACAGACCATCAAGCCTTATTATACTTGGTGAACAAACCTTGCAATACCAATAGGTTAGTAAGATGGTTTCTCGTACTAATGGAATACAATTTTGAAGTAGTTGTAAGGAAAGGTAGGACCCACCTTAGGGAGGACTACTTTTCATGACTCACTTCACGAGAACCCCTACAAGGTGTGTCAGATGAACTTCCTAATGCATATTTGTTCAACCTACAAGTATTTTAGAATTGGGCAAAAAAATTAGTGCCAATCTTAATGTTTGGACCTAAGAACCCTATAGAAAGAGTAAAGGAAGAAGAAGTAATCAAATCATAAAGATATCATATACTCATAGGAAGTACATACAAACATGATGATCAAGGTGTTCTAATTTGTTGTGTGGATGAGGACGAGCATGGGAAATGGTTGCAATTAGCACATGTGGGTGCATTAGGGCAACATCATTCAAAGCATAGAACCCTACATACAAATGTATTGGTCAACCATGGAAGCAAATGTTTATAGGTTTCTTAAGAATTGTCTATCTTGTATTAGTAGATCTCCAATGGAACATGCAACCTTGTATCAAATGTCTTTAATACCTAATTGGACTATTCATTTGGTTGACTTTGTATGAGAGAGAGTTTTTCCTCAGGATATGGATTTAGCATGAAAAAGGAGTCTAGAGGAGAAGGCTCAAGACTATGCCCTCATTGGTAATAGTCTATATAATTGTGGAAGATACGAATATTTGAGGTTATGTGTACACAAAAGTGACTATGTGAAAATATTAGAAACTGCATACAATGGTGTCGTACGAGGACACTTTGGACCTGATCGCATGATCAAATCCATTCTATTTTAAGGTTTTTGGTGGCCTAACCTTTCCATGGATGGATATACCTATGTAAAGCAATGTGTCACATGTCAAAGAACTCAATATCCTATATGGAAAGATGAGATGCCACTAAGACCCGTGATGGGAGGAGGTAAATAATCCAAGTTGGATATAGACTTTGTAGGTCCTATTAACACCCCATCTAGATGCTTCCATGCTGAATATATCATTGTAGGTATAAAATATCTTACCAAATGGGTAGAATTAAAATCCACTAGGAAAAATGATGCACAAATGACTATGAAATTCTCGTTTGAAAATGTATTCATGAGATATGGATTGCATATAGGTTGATATATTTAGCTAGTGATGTGCGTGAACACACTAGGATTGCCGGGGCACTTTTTTCCCTCTTTAGGAGGTTTTATCCCCCAGCTTGTATATACATCTATTGCCCTAATGGTTTACTTATCTTTGTACATTCTAGTGATAATACATTCAGTATTGTGTGTTGTGCTCCAAGCTTCTTCTTCTTCCTTGTGCTATTCGTGTGCTTTCGCAGACATTAAAATCCAAAAGTTGGTATCAGAGAAGGACGCCGCTTCATCTAGGGCATCGTCAACACCCCTCTGATCACAATATCAGAATTGCATGAAATTTGGTAAGCATGCTCAGGGTGATTAGGATATCAAAATAGCTTTGCTATGTCATGCCGAAATCGTGATTTGAGCTCATTTTGGACTTTGAATGCACTAAAACAGTGCTTGTGCATGCAATTTTGTCTTTTTTTCCAAAGATATATATAGGTTGTGTTCGCTAGTATAAGCATCTCAAAGTCTACGACAATTTTAGCAGAAGTCGATAAGGTAGTTCTATTCAACGTTTTGAGATATAGTCAATTTTTTGCATCAGGGTATTTTAGTTAGTGGCCATGGCTAACAGAAATGATGTATTCTGTGTATTGGCTATTGAGGATAAGTTCGACAATAATAAGTACCCATTATGGGATTATATGATGCATCATGTATGTTGAAAAATCAAGTCTCAATCATGCAAAAGGGCTCAATCATGACTTTTGCTAGTGGATCAATAAAAAAGGAGGAATCAAAGTTGTGGAATAAAATTAGAAGCTCCACCAAACTCAATCAAATTCAAATCTCATTAAATCAGCCACCAAAAAGTGCACCTACACTGATTGGTGGGTGGTTAGCTAGATTGTAGGAAACATAAAACTCTATATAAGCATCATCCCACCTTTCTTTCTTGAGTTGTATGCATTCCGCAAGTTTCCCACTTAGTTTAGTGAAGTCATAAACTCTAGCAAGAAGCCCCCTTGCTTGCTTACCTCATTTTCTCATGATTTCACTCCTCTCTATCTAGAGGTGTAGTTAGGCTTTTCCAAATCTGATTGTACCAAATCGTAGAGCATTTTTTGTTCTCTCATTCTACTCATTTTCATTGAATTCAAGCTTCATTTGGTCTTTCATATAATATCCCGAACTGTTCCAATGTTTCAAGTTATTTGACTCAATGAGTTGTGAGAAATTGCCAACTTTGTCAAGTTTATGCACATAGGCAAAGAGTGTTGCAAACAAGTAGCATGTTCTGTAGAGGGTGGTTCTCCTAGATCGAATACTGATTTGGGATGTTCTAAAGCTTTTTGGGTAGCTCTTATAGTCTACTATAAGCTTGCGAAATTTCATTTTAGTTCTTTGTACTAGTGCAGAGAAAATTTCTGAATAGTGAGCATATATCACCGCTTGTGGACCTAGTGGAGGGCATCCATCTTCCATTGTTGCATTGGGGTGTTAGAATCATCCCCGATCAGTGGTATCAGAGCCATTTTGGAGGCTTGAAGACATCTGTGACATCATATTGAAGACTTGAAGGGATCAAGATAACTCATGGAAGCACAAGGACTTATCAAAGCAAGAAGACATTGAAAGGGGGCTATGTCGATCGAGGTCTCAACTAGTCGAAGGTTAGCAAGGGAGAAGCTATCGAAAGGTAATATCCACACCTTTTAAAGCATACAAACACTTGAGGAGAAGCTAGAGGAGCATCTTAGAGCTAATTATGACCAAGTATAATGCACAAATAGAGAAGTTAGATAAAGGCAATTACCAACCATGGAAATTTAGAGTTAGCAACTACCATATGGGCAAAGGATTGTGGGGATTCGTGAGCGGCACGGAGCCAATGCCTCATGTACATGATCCACCACTTGAAGGGCAGGTCAAGGACTTAATGAATGGGTAGAAAGGGATAGTAGAGTCATATTCATTGTATCCCAACACATAAGCAATAGCATGATAGGGCATATACAAGACTTGGACACATCCAAGAAGGTTTGGGAGACCTTGGAGAGATTGTACTCTTCATCAATCAAGGAAAGAAAGATTTAGCTCAAGAATGAGCTAAATAATCTTAAGAAAGCACCAAGTACTAACATAAATGTGTATGAAGATGTTTTCTTCAATTTACACTCACCCATCACTCAAGAATATGTAGAGACAGGGGATGACACTGAGCACAAGATTACACATGTGGGAGATGTTGCATTGAATGGATCTCAAAGCTCCACGGTGTTGAAGGATGTGTTGCATGTGCCAACCATCACAAAGAACTTGGTTTCGATCGGTCAAACGGTTGAAAGGGGTTATAAGTGAGGTTCAATGATCAAGGATGTTTTGTTGAAGACCCCATGTAGGACTACAAGCTCATAGCAAAAGGAAAGAAGCAATGAAGACTCTTCACCATGGAGGTAAAGCCATCAACCCCTCACACATTAGGAAAAAAGGTGAACCCTAGATGGGCCTATTAGCTTAAGGAGTGATTAGTGATGGACCAATCAAAAGAGGGTGGTGGCCACAATCTATACCCTATAAAATACTAGGTTGAAGGGGGAAGAGGGGACAAGATTCCTCTATGTTCAGGGTTGTCTTCTAGAGAGAGAAGAAATCTCGTAATCAGGCTGGGCCCAAAAATTCAAAATTTTTAAAAAGTTGTAAAACTCATCATAATACCATTAAATGACCTCCATATCACTTTTCAGGGTCAAAAGTGCTATTTTTGATTTCTAATTCAAAATCCGTGCATGTTTTTGAGCTAAAAAAGTGTCTCTTTTCAAAATAACTCAAAAATCTCTACTTTCCCTCTTCAAACTCCCATTTTCATACCCAAAACCCAAAAAGTCATATTTTTCACCTCTATTCCCTCCATACCATACAACAGAAGCATTGTTTCTCCTCCTACCATTCTCCCAACTTCTACAGCAATGACAACAACTCTTACTCCCATGGAAAGCTCCAGAGCTCGTAGGAGCCCAAAAGACGAAGTTCACACAATGAAGTGCCACAACATCAAAACAATGGAAGGAAGTTGGCTACCACAAGAGTTTTGAAAAGGTGCATGGGTGTACATGTAGCCATCTGGACTTGGTCCTCATCGTGTTCGAGATCGTGGAATTTTGGATCTTCATTGGAAAGGTAAGCTCTTAGGCTTCAAGCAGCAAACACATGGTGGGATGGTTGCTATTGTACAACATGTCTTCACAGTTTCAACCATGAAGTTAGAAAACTCCAATAGAATTAGATATCCAATCCATTGTGAGTATTTCTATTTTTCAATCCTTCATGGAGTTAAATGACTTAATTACTCATCTCATATGTTTTTCATTGCTACAATCATATTTCCTTCTAGTTTAGTGGAAGAGCAACCACTTCATAGTCTTACAGGAACTTTCAAAGCATTACATGCAAACATTGGGGCATTAGTGTTTCCAGATGTACCTCCTGCTAAACTTATTCATGAAAGGATCTTCTTTTACACTCACAAGTACATTGTTCCTTCCATAGATGGTGAATATGGAAGGTTGGAGATTATCAAAGTTGATTCTCTTCTTAGTTTAGAGTGGCCAAAACCTGATTTTTGGTCCATATCATCTTTCAAGCGTAAGATGGTGATGGAGCATGGATGGAACTAAAATTTCATTGTCATAGCTCTTTTTTTGTAAAGATAGTCTGAAACTTGTAAACAAACCTATTTTTGCAATGAAAAAATTTTCACATTTGCTTCAAGGATATTTTGGCCACATTCTACTTGTATTTGTACATTCTCAAGGTTTTTCTTGAAAGAGCATTCTTATTGTTTATTTTCTTTGATGTGATCTCAAATGTCAAAGTTTTCCTTTCCAAGACTCTTATGTTTTAATTTAAGGAAAAGTCACTTCTATGAGAAAGTGGGACCCATCACTTAAAAATTCTAGAAAAGTTATAAATAGTAGTCCTCTCTCCTCATTTCTCACTTTTGCAACTACATTGAGTGATAGAGAAGTCCGCATTTGCAAGCTATGGCTTCCACCTCTGTACCTACTAAGATCGCATGCCACAAGTTTCTAGAATTTTTGGAGGATTCAGATTATAAAGGTCAACATGACCTATATGATCTTCTCTCCAAGGTTCCTGACCTCCATCGAACCGTGCAAATGAATGCCAATGCTTTGGAGGAGCTACTTCAATATATGCAAGTTCATATATTGCGTTTCTCCATCAAAATACCACCATATGATGGAACCTGGGTTCCATGTGACCTTCTCACCTACATTCACAAAGGTGATGAGGGATTTGCAAAACTATTGAAACGGTTCCAGGTAATTGCAGAGGAAGCAGGGCACCTTCTTGATGAAACTGTGCCACTTATAAGGAGATTGAATAGGAAACGCAAGATGGGTGCAAAATATCTTTCATTCATTGCTGCCACAATTTTCTTTGTGAATGAGGAACCAGAATCAATTCCTCATGAGATCCCTCATCTTCTTAGAGGTGGTTTTGTCGATGATAAAAAGGAACCACCTCAAGAACCCTTGAATCTCCTATTAGAGAGAGAAGCTATTGAGAAAACTTATCCTCTTGGTGTGGATGATAAGTTGAAAGAAGTGCCTAAGCCATCCACCTCTTCGGAGCCAGAAGAAACTATTCCAGAGGTGGAGATTGAAACTTTTTCAGTGGTTCTTGTCGAGGGACAAGAATATTTGTTTTTACATGATGTAGAGAAGGCATTCGGGCTATGGCTGGATGAATGCCTAAGTTTGTTTTGTACTTTGTCAGAGTGTCCTTTGGATAGTACCTCTGACTTGTTGGAGAAAAAGTGTTTGCCATTTGGTGACTCAGTGGCCGACACAATAAAATTGGTTTGTAATGACATACTTACAAGTGAGCATCAACATATCACAGAAGAACAATTTAGTAATGCACAAGAAAGGATATTGGAATTAGAAGTTCCCGCCTCACTAGTAATCGAGCAGAGTGGGATGTCCCACTCCAACATTAATTTACATCTTCAAGAGAGAGGGGAAGGAGAAGATAGAGTTCAAGATGTATCTTCAATTCATGTCATTCATTCTTACAAACACATGCAACTACTAATCATAAAACTTTTTGTAGGAGGTGATTGAAGTCGACAAGTTTGTAGCAAGGAGTGGAGGTGATCGAGTGGCTCGTGGAGGTGGCTCATCCCTTGCAAACAACATTGGGAAACTTTCCAAAGAACATTCTGTAATTACCCATAAAGAGTTCAGTCCTCAGGGCCACTTCATGACATGGTGTCTAAAGGCCTTAAGTAAATTTCTTTGTTTATCAACCATTACGCAGGGGAGTAATTGTATCTTTTTAGTTAAGAAATCCCTTGTAACTACAACCTTAGGTTCCAACTTCCGTGGAAAGGTCTTAGGTCAAATAGGTATATCTCTAGGTCTAGGAGTTAGAAATGTTGATGAAATAGCAACCTCAATTTTGACTTACACGCTACCCATGGCTTTGGAGCATCGAAAGAGAGTCATTGAGAAACTCAAAGCCAATTGATGTAAACAATTGAATTAATATCAAATTTTCACTTTGCTTTATTTACAATTGTCTCAAGTCTTTATTTTTTAGTATATTATCTAAAATTCTTTTGGATGTGCATGTAATGTATTGAGCATGACTTCTTTACTCTCATTTAAGGTCATCTAGGGCATTGGGAGGCCAAATAAAGCCTGCCACAGAAACACAGGAGAAGGCCCTGCAAAACGTTTGCAGGGCCTTCTCCCGCGTTTCTATGGCAGGGCTTTATTTGGCCTCCCAATGCCCTAGATGACCTTACATGAGAGTAAAACTACACTAAATGGATGTTTTCAAGAATGCAAATGTTCTAAGTTTCAAAATGTTGTGCTCATATGTTTCAAAGATGTGTTTTTCATGTATGTATTTGGAAATTCATAGTACAAGGTATAGGGAGGTCAAAATTTGTCCATGTTCACTCCTCATGAAGTAGTTTTACTCTTCATTATCCTTCATGTGAAAATAGGGCTTTTTTACAAAGAAATAAGCCCTGCGACAGAAACGCGGGAGAAGGCCCTGCAAAATGTTTGCAGGGCCTTCTCCAAATTAACTAATGGAAATGGAATAATGGGATTCCAATCTTTATCTAATGTGCCACGGTTAGGTATTTCTAACATTGGACACCTTAACAAAGGTCTATCCCATTCCGTGGAAGTATGTGCATCTATGTATTCATCTAAGCTAGATAGTATTTTTTGTTGTCCCTTTGTTACTTTATAGCCTCGAGTACAAAATGGACATGGATAACGAGCAGATGCACCTTGCTTGCAACCTAACATACATTTGATAGTTTTTAAATCCCCAACCAAGTGCCAATCTATCTCAAAATCACCAAAGTTTTCTATGTGGAGCTTTGCACCATGAGTTTGAGAAACTATTACTTTAGTGATCCATGGGGTCCTACTAAAAATCCATGAAAGAACATCATTGGATTCTTTAGGTACTTCAATAGCACCTAACCACCATATTTCTTTCTTGGATTGAACACTATATGTAGAGTTAGGGCTAGAGTTACTACTTTCATCAGATATGGCATTTGTCATAGCTTCATTCATGAGTGTCAAACTCAATCTCTCCATTCGTCATCCCTTTATGATCTAGCATGCATCTAACTTCAATATAAACTTTAATTTGGTATTACAATCTGCATAAATTACCAAAATTTTTATAACATCAAAATACAATGTATATCAAGGTAACAATAGTGGACATACCTGGTATAGTAGATTTGTAAAATCGAACCATTGCCTATTGAAGCCTCTCCAAATCCACGAATATGTTGTTGTACTTTGTGTAAGGAAATCCATTTCCAGCTGCGCTTTTCAACTCTTTTTTGGATGTAGATAAATGATAAATAGACATAGGCATAATATCCTCTACATATAAGTAGTTTCCAAGAATACTAGCTATATCTTTATTTGACATTGACTTCTTAAGCGATACCTTGTAAGGAGATGGAAACATATTCTGCAAAATACCTTCTCTTTGTAATGAATGCTTCAAAAGGTTGTACAATGCACTGTATCGTTTAGTACTGATTTGTGCTTCATCACATACCATCTGCACGTCTCTAGGAGTGATAATATCTTGTAATGTTTTTGTGAAATCTTTAATCACTTGCTTCTTGATAAGGTTTCCTATTCATGACTCCAAAATACTAACCACCTGCTTGTTGGTCAAACAAGAATTTAATAACTTGAATTGATCCTCTGTTGTTGATGAAGCACTAACATCTTCAACGAATGACCTACATAACAAGAATATATATATATATATATATATATATATATATATATATATATATATATATATATATATATATATATGTGTGTATATATATATAAGTCTTCCAAAAAGAGAAACAAATACAAGCCAAAACTTATCGCAAAAACTCGTCGTTTGCGTGCTCCACCACCAATTGAAAGAGAGTCAAAGGATGTTAATGATTGTCTCCTACGTCGCATCCCAAGTGGAGTCTCTCTCAAGTGTTGGACAATGTTTTTTAATTTCTCAATTGTTCTCTCCTTTTCTTCCATATGCTTTTCAACCTCTGCAAGCTTTTCTTGTAAAGATATGATTGTGCTTTCTAAAGTGACCAACCTTGTATGATTTAGTTGATATTGTTGAATCCAATACTTAGTAATGACAGTTGAATGTGTAGATAATCGTTGACAATAACCTAAGAGCCCAGCTTTACCGACACCGATGAACTAAAGTAAACTTGAGAGGTTATGGAATGTTGGATGGTAAGAAGACATTGGATCAGGAGGGTATAATGAACCATGAGTCCAAAGATCAATATTCTTTTCTCCAGCTTCACGACGCTCATTTTGAGAGTTCATATCATTGTTACACTGTGTATTTGGAGCAAATTCTCTGGGCACACGAACATGGATACTTATTGATGTTGGGGCATGAGGACGTCCTAATGTGAGTTTTGTAATAGGTGTCAACACCATCTTTTCCAACAATTAGACAATACTGAGAAAGAGACCAGAAATTTGTTTGGAAGAGATGCTAGAGCATGATTTTCTCAAGAAAATTTTGTTTTCTTGGATGTGAATGGGTCACAGTGTGTTTTTCCACTCAGAATAGCCAAAAATGATGAAATTTTGAAAAAGTCATTTTTTGGGTGAAGAGTAGTTACGGATTCGATGATGTGGCACTCTACTTTTGAAGGGATTTTAAAAATATTACTTTTTCAAAAGGAAAATTAAAAACTAAATTAAAAAAAGTCACTTCTACCATATATATTAAAAAATGAGCCCTTTCAAGTAAATAAATATTGAAATTGAGACTTTGAAAAAAAAATCATTTTTTTATTCCCATACATGCTCGAGTTTGATGATGTGGAAAGTAGATTCCCTTTCTCTCTCTCTAATAGAAGAGAGAGAGGAGCCTAGTAAGCCTTAAAAAAAGCCTACTCCAGCCTACTAAAAAGTGCCCTATTAAATGCACTTTGTCCCCTTAAACAACAACAGAATTAGGCTTAATCCCTAAAAATTAGGGATCCTTACAAGGCCCATGCAGGTTCACCTTTTTTCCTAATGACTGTCTACTTGTCAATTGGAAATAAATAGATTGCAGAAATGGACTTATGGCATGAATGAATTGGACACATAAACTTACAAAGGATGAAGGGCATGCAAAGGAAGGGCTTGGTGAGTGGTCTACCTGATCTTACATCTCAGAATATGCAACATTTATGACATGCTTTTCAATTAGGGAAACAAAGCAGATTGCCACTCAAGAAGGGAGCATATGTAAGCAATGAAGTGTTGAATCTCATACACACAGATGTATGGGGACCTACAAGGGAGCCATCCATAGGAGGTAATAGATATTTTATCACATTTATAGATGATCATTCAAGGTTTTTTTGGATGTGTTGCATGAAGTCAAAGTCAAAAGTGCTTTACCACTTCAAGAGGTTCAAAAACCTAGTGGAGAAGGAAACAGGGAAGTATATAAAGACTCTTAGATCGGATGGAGGGGGAGAGTATTTTTCAAATGAATTTTCAGATTTTCTACATGAACATGGCATCAAAGGCAATTCACTTGCAGGTATACACCTCAACAAAATGGGGTGGCAAAGAGGAACAATAGATACATAGAAAAAGTGGCTAGAGCTTTGTTAAATGAAACGAATGTTCCTAACTCTTATTGGGTTGATGCAACAAATATAGCCATGTACATTATGAATAGGTGTCCAACATCACGAGTACATGGAGTTACACCTTATGAAGCTTGGTGTGATAAGAAACCCAACCTTTCACATCTCAAAGTATTTGGTTGTGTGTGTTATGCTCACATACCTCAAGAATTGAGACACAAGTTAGACCCAAAGGCAGATAGGTGTATATTTCTTGGATATTCTTCAACGCAAAAGGGTTTTAGATGCTATAATCCTTGCACAAAGAGCTTAAGGTGTCTAGGGATGTAATATTTGATGAGTTGCTACCTTGTTATGGTAGCAAAGATGTGTTACAGGTTGATGATGCATATCAAGCCGAGAAGAAGCTCAAAGAGCAACAACAAAACAGAGATGAGTGGTCCAACCACTTAAAGCACACCATCAGAGGAGATTACTACATCAGCTTGGCATGGAAGGACAAGGAATGAAGCTCATTCAAGTGAAGGAAGTATCAAAGGAAAGGAAAAGGCAAATGATGAAGATCGTTGATGGGTAGACATGGAATCTACAAGTGACGAAGATATGGAAAAATTAGAAACTCTAGGATTTAAAGCATCTAAACCAAGGAGGAGGAGATTCCTACCACCTAATGGTGAGGTAAGTTCATCCAATAGGGTTAAATACCCTATTCAAAGGTTAACTTATGATTCATTGATTGCAAGACACTATGCCTACATGAGTCAAGTTATAGCTTATGAAGAACCTAACTTTTTCGAAGAAGCAAATAAGCATAGGGAATGGATTGAAGCCATGGAGGAAGCCAAGGTACTTGAAGAAAATGATACTTGTTCAATAGTGCCAAGAGAAAAGGACATGAAAGTCATTGGCAACAAATGGGTGTACAAGGTAAAGAGGCATGCAGATGGGAGCATCTCTAGGTATAAAGCAAGGCTAGTTGCCAAAGGTTTTGCTCAAATCTATGGCATAGAATTTGAGGAAACATTCAGTCCAATAGCAAAGATGTCCACCATCAAAGTTTTGATTGCAATTTCAGCCTCAAAAGGTTGGAGGATGTACCAGTTGGATGTGAAGAATGCTTTCCTAAATGGAGAGCTTGAAGAGTTAGTATTCATGGAGCAGCCCCAAGGCTTTGAAGATGAGAGGTTTCCACATCAGGTATGTAGGCTAAAAAAGGCTCTTTATGGACTCAAGCAAGCCCCAAAATCTTGGAACCAAATACTTGTGGACTACTTGGTAAAATGTAGATACAATCAGAGTCATGCAGACCCATCACTCTTTGTGAAGAAGGAAGGTAGCAAAATTGTTTTCATTTGTATATATGTTGATGATTTGATCATTAATGGGGATGATGAAGCCAACACCAAGGAAATAAAGAGGAAGCTTGGATGTGCGTTTAAAATCTCGGATTTAGGGATTTTAAGGTACTTCCCTGGGATTGAAGTACTATATAAAGAGGAAGGTATATACTTGATGCAAAGGAAATACATTCTAGATCTTTTGAAGAAGTTTGGCTTGTGTGATTGCAAAAACATTTCAAATCCATTAGAAGTAAATGTTTAGCTAAGTGCTCATGCAGGTGAAGAAGTGAAGGATGTCACCATGTATAGGTCAATAATTGGCTCTCTCTTGTATGCTACTATGACAAGACCAGATATTGCACATGTAGTTGGAGTGTTATCTCAATTTTTGCAAGCACCAAGAGTACCTCATCTTGTTGCAGCTGAGAGGCTACTTAGGTACCTCAAAGGATCAGTAAATGAAGGTCTATATTATCCATTTGATGATGGATTAAATGTACAAGCTTATTGTGATGCTAATTGGACAGATTCCAAAGATGACAGGAGGAGCACTAGTGGATATGTTATCATGCTAGGGAAGAAGACCATCTCATGGATGTCAAAGAAACAAGAAATAGTGGCTCTCTCATTGATCAAAGCTGAGTATAGAGGCTTAGCACAAGTCCCATGTGAGCTTATGTGGCTCAAGAAGTTGTTTGTTGATCTTGATTTGCAAGGTCGAAGCATATAGAAGTGCATTACCACTTTATTAAAGAGAAGATCATGTCCAAGGATGTCAAGGTGGAGCATGTCAATACAAAGGACCAATACGCAGATATGTTTACCAAATCATTGGATGGAGTAAAGCTACGATACTTCAAGACATGCATTGGAATGAAGGACCTAGACATTGAGACTTGAGGGGGAGTGTTGAAAAATCAAGTCTCAATCATGCAAAAGGGCTCAACCAAGAGTTTTGCAAGTGGACCAATAAAAAATGAGGACTCAAAGTCTTGGAATAAAGTTAGAAGCTCCACCAAACTCAATCAATTTCAAATCTCATCAAATCAACCACCAAAAAGTGCACCTACATTGATTGTTGGGTGGTTAGCTAGATTGTAGGAAAAGTAAAACTCTATATAAGCATCATCCCACCTTTTTTTCTTGAGTTGTATGCATTCAAAAAATTTTCCACTTAGTTTAGTGAATTCATAAACTCCAGAAAGCCGCCCCCTTGCTTGCTTACCTCATTTTCTCATGACTTTTCTCCTCTCTATCTAGAGGTGTAGTTAGGCTTTTCCAAATCTGATTGTACTAGATTATAGAGCATTGCTTGCTCTCTCATTCTACTAATTTTCATTGATTTCAAGATTCATTTGGTCTTTCATATAGTGCCCTGAAATTTGCCAAAGTTTCAAGTTATTTGACTGAGTGAGTTGTGAGAAATTGCCAACTTTGTGAAGGTATGTCTCTCCACATAAGCAGAGAGTGTTACAAACAGGTAGCCTATTTTGGAGAGGGTGGTTCTCCCATCTGGAATATCCATTTAGGATGCCTTAAAGCTTGTTGGGTAGCTCTTATACTCTACTATAAGTTTTCAAAATTCTATTTTAAGTCTCTGTATTGGTGCACAGAAAAGTTTAGAATAGTGGGCATATATCACTGCTTGTGGACCTAGTGGAGGACGACCATCTTCCATTATTGCATTAGGGTGTTAGAATCATCCCCCATCAATGTATTGGTAGAAAAAGGACTATGGAATATTGTGAAGGGTGTTGGAAAATGCCTTATTATACCGGCAAACATAGTTGCTGAATGTGATGCAGATGACATTGACCATGATGGTATTCGTCATGTTCATGTTCGTGTTGCAGTTCCTGCTATAGCTACTACAGAGAAAATTCATTGGGATGGCAGAGATGTTCAAACACATGCATTGATAGCCTTGTCTATCAAAGGTGCCATTATTCCTCACATTCGCTCTTACAAAATAACTAAGGATGCTTGGGATACACTTACTACTTTATACCAGGCAAGGAATGAGGCTCGTGTTGCTTATATTTCGAAAATAGTTGGAGAGTGAGCACATGAATGAAGGAGATTCCATGGACAATTTTCTGACAAAGATCAAAGATTTGAAGGAAAAATTGATTTTTGCTAATGAAGTCTTGCCCGACAGTTCACTTGTGCAGACTGTTGTGAATGCTCTTCCCGATTCATATCAAAGTTTTGCTTCTACTCTTTGTTTGATTATGAAAGGCAATCCAAATGCCTTAACATTTGAGGAGTTAGTCTCTATTCTGTTGCAAGAAGATTAATCTAGGCAAAATAGGTCCATTATGTGTGTTGGAGATCAAGCTTTCTTGGTTAGTCAGAAGGGCAAAGGAAAATGGAGCTCTTCTATTAGTAAACAGAAATATTCTAATTCTCCACAATGAAAGAAGGATGACATAGATGAGAAGAAAATAGAAAAGCAGAAATTGTTTTGCAAATATTGTAAAGGAAATGATCATGTCATAAAGAGTTGTCCAAAAGTGGCTGCTAAAGAGGCAAGGAAGAAAGAGGCTGGAATGGTTGTTGCAGAGGTATCACACCCAAAACAAAGTCTGCTAATCTTGTGTAGAATGAAGAATGGCTATTTTCCAATGTTTGCAGTTATGACCCATCTTCTCATGAACAATATATGTCTGCAGTAGACTCAGATGTTTGGTACTTTGATAGTGGGGCAACCAAATAGATTACCTTGTAACATAGTTTCTTCACTTCACTCGAGCCTGCCCCTACAAGGAATACTCTCACATGCGCCAACAACTCCTCTTATCCTATCATGGGAGTTGCTAAGATCATTCTGACTACTCCTGATGGTAGCTTTTTCCAATTGTTAGATGCTTTATTTGTGCCAAGGATCAAGAAGAATATGTTATCCGTTTTAGCTTTAGCCAAGATTGGCTTGGTTGTGAAATTTGTTGATGAGAAATGTATAGTTCATGACCTGTCAAATGGTGACATCATTATTGCTTTTGGCATTTTATGTCATGGGCTGTATAAGCTCATAGACTATGACAAATCTATGAATGATTTAGCATGTGCATTCCATGATTCTCAAGCTATGTCAGATGCAAAGCTTTGGCATGCATGCTTTGGTCATTTGAACTTTGCTAGTTTGCTATGCGTGTAGAAATATGAAATGGTGTCCTCTTTGCCCAAACTTGAGGCACCCAAGAAACATGTCTGTGAAGGTTGTATTTTGGGCAAAATGCAACGCTCATCCTTCCCAAAAGATGGTTCAGTTTGAGCTACTTAGAAATTGCAGCTTGTACATAGTGATGTCTATGGTCCTATGTAGACACCTTCCTTTGGGAACTATCTTTACTTCATGAATTTCATTGATGATTTTTCCAAAAATGCATGGGTATATCAACTGAAAGCAAAGTCCGAAGTGTTTATGTGCTTCAAAAAATTTCTGGTTTTTGTTGAAAATATGTCATGTAAAATGGGCATCCTCCATTCTGATCAAGGGGGGGAATATATGTCTTCTAATTTTAATGCATTTTTGGCTGAATGTGGGATAAGACATTAGTGTATAGTGTTGTATACACCTCAAAGGAATGGATTTTATGAATGAAAGAACAGGTACTCATAGAGATGGTGAGGTGTATGGTGAGGTGTATGGTGAGGTGTATGGTCAGGAGTCAGAATTTACCACATAGTTTGTGGCTTGAGGCTATTGTGCAGCATATGTGCTTAACGTGTCCCACTAAAGCATTGCACTCTATCACTCCATATGAGGCTTGGCATGGTCGTAAGCCATCTATTGCTCACCTATGTGTTTTCTGTTGTTTGGCATATGCATTAGTGCTTGAACAACAACGTAGGAAATTGGATGATAAAGTAGTGACATGTATTTTTGTCGGGTATAGTTTTGAAAGCAAAGGCTATTGTCTGTATCATCCATGGACTAAACACATTTTGGTGTCGTGATGTTGTTTTTGTGGAAGATGTTATTCAACCATTACTTTCATGTACTATGGAGACATTAATTAGCTCCAAAGTCATGTATGACACATTGCTGCCTCTTTTTATAAGTGGACAGTCTAGTGCTCATCCTAATGAAGCAACTTCTCAACCTTTATAGGTTTCATGTGATGATGCAAATCATTCCATTTTTTATGTGGATTTACATGATGCATTGATTGATGAGAGAAATGATAATGAGGAGGCAAAAACTATGCCAAAATGGTTGGTGTAGACTTTTCATGACAACAAATTAGATGCACCTCTATCATATTCTACTTGTTATGGCTCTCATAGTGCTTCATTTGCATCAGATTGCTATGCCATGGCTGCCTCTAGTCTCTGTGATGAGAATGAGCCTATTTCATTTAATGAAGCACAAAATTCTAAAAATTGGATGGCTATTATGAAATCTGAATATAATGTTATAATAAAGAATGGTACCTGGCCTTTATGTGACTTGCCTCCTTGCAAGAAGGCCATTGGCACTAAGTGGGTATACAAGTTGAAGCGCAAGCTTGATGGAACAATTGATAGGTATAAGGCCAGGCTTGTTGCAAAGGGTTATGCTCAGGAAAGAGGCATTGATTTTAATGAGACCTTTGATCCTACATGCCGAATGACTACTATTCATAGCATATGTGCACTTGGAGCTCATCATGGTTGGAATGTACATGAGTTGGACATTGAAACTACATTTCTGAATGGTGATTTGCATGAAGAAGTGTATGTTTTCTAGCCCTGTGGCTTTGTGCAAAAAGGGCATGAAAAACCAAGTGTGTAGGTTGAAAAAGGCATTATATTGTTTGATGCAAGCACCAAGTGCTTGGTATGAAAAGATACATGCCTACCTGATTGCATATGGTTTTGAGAACAATCGAACTGAGAGAACCTTATATGTTAAGCATGTTAATGATGTGCTTTTGATCATTGTTGTCTATGTTGATGACTCATTGGTCCTCATGAGAAGCATATTGCTGATTTTAAGGCTGATTTGCATGCCTCATTTGAGATGTCTGATTTGGGGCATTTGCACCATTATTTGGGCATTCAATTTATGCAAGTTGATGGCATAATAGCTTTGTGTCAAACAAAATATATGACATATTATTGCGGCGTTTTGGCCTTGAAGACTATAAACCTATTGCCACTTCTATGGAGACAGGTTTATGATTGAGTCTTCATGATGCTGGAGATGCATTTGATGATGTTCTTTATCAGCAAGTTCTTGGATGGTTGTGTAAGCCGCCGGATTGGAAATTGTAAATCTTTTCCTTTTCGTATTCCGCACGAACCGAAAGGTCGCTGCGAAGAGATGTAACCATTTATAATCTAATGAAAGGACGCTTCGGCAACAACTAGAAGAATCGCCAGACTGTCTGTCTGGGCGATACGTTCTGTGGAGTTCCGTTGTGTTATGTTGGTGAATTCTGAGTAGTACTGTGTTATTTCGCTTTTGTTTGATTATCTTCAATTGTGTTAACACTGTTCCAATAAGTAAGATTTGTGAGTCTGTATTACAGTAATGAATAGTTCCGACACTGTGTGTTGAGAACGTATCAACCAGAGCATAATCGGTAAGGTTGTGGAAGAACTAGCAATAGGCTGAGTACAGATATTAAGACGGTGAGAGAACGAACCAGAGTCTGGAGATTAATTCGTATTAACAGAGATTTAGATATTAAGGTACTGTGGTATGAGTGGTTAATTGGGAAAATCAAATATAGGGCCTCTGATTATTCAGACCCCTTCCACTCCCAAGAACCTGAAAGAAGCTTAAACGCATCTCTGACAGCAACGCGCGTTTAACACTGGCGCCGTGTGTGGGAAGGTGGCAATAGAGTGTTGCAAATTGATTGTGGGAAGGTAACCATAGATTGTGAATCGACAGTAAGGTAGAGTAGTACACAAGTGTGGCAAAGGTGATATATGCTGGTTACTCGGTCCGGCGAGTCGTATCCGAAGTACAGGCGAGACCGACAGCCTTGGGCGGTACCGAATTTGTTAAGGACACCCTCAGGAGGCAGAAGCACAGATCGGTTAGTTTCGGTCGTCGAAGAAGCGAAGCACGTTAGTAGTGATTCCGGTATCATTCTGGTGGAACATGCTGCAATTCTTGTAGATTTCGGTATAATTTCGGCACAGTCTACAAAAGGTACAGTAACTTTGGAGTCTACAGGAACACATTGTGCAGTTGACCCGACACCGTCTGGTCAAGATTCAAACCTCTCTGAGGATAGAGGTGTGTTATCCAGAGAAACCATTGCTGGTGAAAGAATACCCTGGTCTGGGGAAAGTTTGACTAATTTCAGTGACAGTTCGGTCCCAATTGCAGGGAATTTATAATTTTCCGGTGACAGTGTTATACTTCTCGGTGAATCTTCATTCCGAACACCACTGTTCGGGGCAAGTTTGCCTACGTTTGATACCAAAGAAGAGGATAGGCTATTCGAATTGGAAATTCGTAAAAGGTTGACCGCTATTTTTGAACCGGAAGGAGAGCAGTCTGATCATACAGAATCCGAAGGACCGGAAAGACCACCTCAACACTCAGGAGATAGTAATAGTACTGCCACTAGCACCATGAGTGGACAACAACAACAACAACAACAACAACAACAACAATAGCAGCAACAACAACCACTTCCACCTCGACCGGTTCCAACAGGAGTAACCTACACAAAGTTCGGTGGATTTCCAGGTGATGATCCTGATGCTCATTGTTGAGAAAAGGGGAGCAACAAACCCTAACCGCCTCACATGGAAGTGAGAGGTTTCTCCAAGTTGGGGCAAAGAATGAGAGGAGAGGTTCACCCACGCTCATGGAGCAATGGCAACAATGGCCAACGTCACAAGGAGCAAAGGGGAACATCCTCCCAACCATGCACACACACATGCAAATCCATACACCAAGACCAACGCCATTGCACACAAGGAGGCAAGAGAGTAACAAATGACACCTTCTTCCATTACCAAAATGGAGGCCAAGGCCATGGCCAAGGGCCCTCTTTACAAGAAGTGAGCCTCTACTTATAGGCTTTGCATAATTCCCCATGTGCTCATTTGGAAAAGTCAAAAAGGTGATTCTCTCTCTAACTGCGAATCTTCTAGGATATTCTAAAGATCAATTTTGTAACAACCCAATCTCCAAGAAGGGCATGCATGGGTTTTCTACGTGGGGAATCTTTCTAGAAGGGTCATAAAGGTGAGAGACACTATCCTATAGTATGAAGAAATATTAAAAAGGGGTTTAGGAGAGTGTTCATATGGACATCTCCTAATTTACAAAAAGAAGGTATTCTCATGAGGACTAAAGGATGCCATAGCATGAGAAAAATTATGGGCAACCCTTAGAGTAACACTCCTCCCCCTCCTAGACTTTGTCGTCCTCGACAAAGCAAAGAGGAAAGGATCATACAACTAAACTGGTTCAAGCTTGAGTTTTCAATTCTAAGAAGCTCCAAGTCTGCAAATCTTCCATTCTGCAGTTTGTCTTCAGATCTCCATACTCTTCACACCAGTCTTCAATCTTTCAAATCTTCAGTCTTTACAACTGGGAGACACAATCCCCTTGGGGGGCAGTCAGCCCAGCATGCATCCCTTTGTGTAGTCCCATGTTGGACTAATAAAGCCTCACCCAAGATCCTGAAATTAAACATACAAAACACCAGTAGACGGCTTTTGAAAAAAGATAGAATATAACATTTAGTTCAATTGGTAGTTTCCACTTCGAGGGACATGAAGTCTTATAGGACTAGCTTGAGCTAGCTATTCCTGCATTCTTCAGTGACTAAGGCCATATGTATCTTTGGCTACGTAGACATGCTTGGACAAGGGTTAAATAACTTTTAAGTCATCAAGAGCGATTTTTGTGAATCATGGTGTCTCATCATTTAACGGGCAAAAAAGATGAATGCAATTGATGTTCCTAGTGCCTGGAATGTTAGTTACAAGCAAGCCATTTCATTGTAAAGAGATGCAATGAGTAATTAACATGACATTGTAATCGAGTGAGCACCTTACAAAGTAAATTAATTCAGAATTGATAAAACATGTAGGCCCAGTCCTATAGGGTCAGATATGAGATTTCAAAATGATCATTAAACCTGGGAGTATTCAAAAACACATTATTCACAAGAGAGCATTTATAGGAGTCAAAAATGGACCAATGCTAAGTGCTGTGTGTGTTGGCCTATACTGCATTTAAGGGAGCATTGTAAAACCAGAGAATTTCTTCCCTGGCAAAAAACAATTACTCAATCTTTTGTGAATTCATGCTTAATTAAGTTTAGAATAGGTCTGAATCCACCCAGTGTCTCCTTGGAACAAGATATCCTCGAGACCTTCTCCTGAAATCCTGCAAGAATGTTCATATTTATCATGAATTTTTTTTGAGTCAGCAAGAAGTGATGGAATGCCACAATCCTGGACATAAATCTTTTATGCAAGTTCCTGCACAGCTCACATTCATCCAACATTTATAATCCTTGTTCATTATGCTAAGTTAGCAAAACATATCACGAAGCACGGTAAAGAGAGTTATTCCAGGGCTAGGACTTGGTCCAGTCCTCAAAACTTTTGCGTTTCCTCTGTGGAGGTGTATCTTCGATTGTCATTAATGTCTACAGTGCTCCATTCCATAAATGCAACGTAACAACTCATACTAGATTTTGTCACAATCATCATTTAAAAATTAACCTTCCTAAAGAAGATGATGGATCCATAATCACAATTATGAAACTGTTGTAGCAACATTCAAAGAAGGCAATCAATACGAGTTCATACTGGGTACTTATGGAACCAAAATATCCATGCACTTCGATCATTGTCTAGTAGGTAGCATCTTCAAGCAATAAGTGTCAATCAATTAAGTCAATCATATTAGTATCTGAAGATGAAAATAGCATGGCCATGCATATGGTAAACATATGATTCATTTCTCAAGCAGAAATGTCGAAAGAATAGAAAACATCCAATTAATCTCTCCTAATTATGTGAACCGCCTGGACAAAGTATGAACCAGAGACAACCACTTTTCATGATGTGCAGTAACATCAGAGGAAGTGGAATTGAGGGCCACAATCCTAGGACACATGTTCAGTTAGTGTTAACCCTGTAAGGTTCTTTCTAAGCTCCAAATCATAGAAGCACTAAGCAAATGGATCAACAATTATCCCTGAAAATTAGAAGCCACAATGATCCTCCTCTTTGACCAAGCATACAGTAAACAGTTGATCCTATACTTCATTAAATTAAATTGTGACCCAATATAGGTGGGATCCATGTCGCACTGAAGCACTTTCAAGCTGCCCTTATTGTGAAAACCCAATCATGGGAGTAATCATATCAGAACAGATCTAAATTCCTGCATCTCCCCATAAGCATCAAAAGATTTAGTCAAGAGATTTAGTCAGAGGGGCACTCGTACCAATCTTTATCAAGCACTTGTGTACTAAGGCATCAATAAGACTTAAACTTGCATAACTCTAGACCTGTGTTCATCCTCCTAGAGGCAAAACGATAGACATTACTAATATCAGAAGTAAAACAGAGTAAAAGGCCAGCCTCCTTAAGCCCCCAAAGGAGGCACTATCAATACTTGGAGAGTCTTGGACCTACTCCCCTTGCAAGGCAGTCACATGAAACTCCCAAGCGTGTCACAGTAAGACAGTTTTGGAGTATCAGTAGTTCTGGATCAACCTGCCACACGAAATAACGGCCAGGCAAGCCTAAAGAAACTGCGGATGTGAACTCCAGCCTTGCACATATGTCATTATCATAATCAATTAATAATGAACAATACTCCAAAAATTCATGTGGTTCGACCAATCACCTGCAACAGTTAATGCCATGAAACAAACATTGTAACGCACTGCTTTTTCAATATCAAGACTCGAGGTCATAACCCATGAGTGATTGCAGAAGATGGGAACACAAGTCTTACATGGCATTCACCAGTACTCGAAGAATATTAATACATTTCCTTCTATCAAACATGTGAGATACACTTTTACAACACACAGAACTTCCATAAGCATCATGCACTCAACCTTCCATATACTTAACTCATTGTCATAAAGTCACAGAGAGGATCAATCCATTCTAAATTGAAGCAAGTGCGAAAACAAGATCAAACATTCATCCATTTAAGCTCGGAGCATCATAGATATATGCCAACAATAGAACTTTTATAAGCAGAAAACGTCTACCCAGGCATGATTCTCACAGATGATGCAGGCAGCTCAAGCTATTTAGTAAGAGTTAATGGCCATCTTTAACAGACTCTTCCAAGTAGTTGGGCCTTCAAGTGCTCCAAAGAGAGTATCCTACTTTCACCAAACCCATCATAGATCTTGTCCATCTTGAAGTCTCCTCCCAGCTACACATCCTTTGACAACCTAAACAGAGGGCTAAAAACTAATCAGGGAAGCCAACTCCGAATATTATTAAGGACAGTTCGCTTGTTATGGCATACATTGCCCTTGCAACTCTCTCAGTTGTGCAAAATGAAATCATGATCAAGAACTAGAGCAACCACCATGAGGTACAGAGACAAGTCTTTTATAGTAGGTTGTCATTAGAAACTTTATCACAATCATTACAGAGTCAAGCAAGGAGCCATAGTTCATTCATACATCTGCACAGGATGCTGCTTATCAGCTCCAATTTACCACCGGCTACAAAAAGATGATGTGATACATACTATTCATGAAAACAGATGTAGGTAAACTGTATAGCGCAGAGCAGCGAAACGAGGCCTGAAACATCATTCCAAGAAGGGAAACTATATGCTACTTCTGAAGGCATGGGATGCAACCCGCAGTAGGCCAAAAGTTTTGTGCATTAGGTTTCAACAATGCAACATTTCCCAGCAACCGAACAGTGTTTAGGGAAGTTAGGGGTTGTTATCCCAACCCCAAACGCCACAAAATAGAGACCTGTATTGAACATACTCCAAAAGAAGTAATCATCCGAAGTTCCCAACTGTGGAGCATGAAGTTGAATCTTACCCAGCAGTACCACAGATGCATAAGAAGCGACCCTAAGTAAATAAAGGGGCAAGCCGGAGTTGGAAGGACCAGAGAGAGCAGACACACGACCCCGCCAGCACCATCCATAAGGGTATGGAGAGCAAGAAGGTTCAACAGCCCGACAATGAAATGAGCAAAAAGGCGAGGATCGATCTACCAATCTGCCTGCAGATAGAAAGACTTGAGACCAAGAATAACTAGCACACGACGGAGCTCACCTTGCCAGTAGGGCCCCCCAAAGATAGGCTCCATCAACGATGTGATAAAGATCATGAGGCCTAAATGACGTCGAACAAAAAGGAGTAGTCTTCTGGGAACTGTGCGGCATGTATTGCCTCAAAGGAGCACTGAGCTGAGACTTTCATGGGTCAAGGAGGGAAAAAAGGAGATGCCCAAGTGTTGTACTCCTGGCCCCTGCAAGGGTGGCGTCCAGCATGCGAGGGAAGCTAATGAAGAGCTTGATCCCCTGCTGTGTGCTAGTCACATTTCTAGGAAGATTTTCGAGGAGTTCCTTAGAACCTTGAATATAGTGCAAGAAAGCAATACCACCCACACAAGAGAACCTCAACAATAGTCAAAATGTAACAAGACTCTTCGAACGAGTGCCTACATGCCTTCTCAGAGGAGTAGGGCTTCAAACTTGGTGTTCTTGGTGCTCAATCAAGGATTTCTGTGGAAAGGATCCACAGCTCATCCACCATCAGCACCTACAACATCGGGGAAGACACGAGATCCGGGAATCTTTGAATTGGAGAAAAAGAAGGGCAGAGAAGCACCGAGCTGATCCAATAGGTGATGAATATCTGCCTGCAAGGAGAACACGCACAGCAGGGGGAGCTTAGTGGAGCTCAACCCTGAAAGAGATAGGGAAAAGGGGAAGCCCAAGGTGCTCGACCCCCCCCCAAGCGATGGAGATCCTTCCACCCTGGTGACTCTGATGAAGCGGGGAAACTCGGAGAGAGATCAATCCGGGATACGTAAAGAAACGAAGAGGGAGGGAGAGGAATCTCCTCCCCTCGAGAAGCCAACCCACCAGATATGACAGACATTAAAACCTACCTCACATGCAGAGGCGTGCGCACCAACTTAGACAAGAGTGGGCGACTTAACTCCTTACGCATTTTATCTTCGAGTATACCAAAAATGTGAGAAACAATATTTTTACGGTTTACAGAGAACCTCACTCTTTTCTTTTTTGTGGTGTTTTTTTCAAGAAATTGAATAGAGAGAAGGGAGTAGAGAAGGTGCCTCCCCTCCCCCTTTCCAAGGCATACACTAAGACAGAGGTGACAGGGGTGGATAGTGATGCCACATTGAGTGGGTGGGAATATGTAGACATGAGAGAGAGAAGGAGGTTGGGGGGTGGTTTTATGCAACAAACAAAAAAATGAACTAAAACTACTAAAAAATTAAAAGAAAGAGGTACCCTAGGCCAACCGAAGGCCACACGTATTCATCCTCCTCCAAGTGTCAAGGTGCATCTCACGAAGTATGGACACGCAAACTTGGAAAAACCAACGGCTAAAGGCCGACGTCCCCGGCAACGGCGCCAAATTGTTGAGAAAAGGGGAGCAACAAACCCTAACCGCCTCACATGGAAGTGAGAGGTTTCTCCAAGTTGGGGCAAAGAATGAGAGGAGAGGTTCACCCACGCTCATGGAGCAATGGCAACAATGGCCAACGTCACAAGGAGCAAAGGGGAACATCCTCCCAACCATGCACACACACATGCAAATCCATACACCAAGACCAATGCCATTGCACACAAGGAGGCAAGAGAGTAACAAATGATACCTTCTTCCATTACCAAAATGGAGGCCAAGGCCATGGCCAAGGGCCCTCCTTTACAAGAAGTGAGCCTCTACTTATAGGCTTTGCATAATTCCCCATGTGCTCATTTGGAAAAGTCAAAAATGTGATTCTCTCTCTAACTGCCAATCTTCTAGGATATTCTAAAGATCAATTTTGTAACAACCCAATCTCCAAGAAGGGCATGCGTGGGTTTTCTACGTGGGGAATCTTTCTAGAAGGGTCATAAAGGTGAGAGACACTATCCTATAGTATGAAGAAATATTAAAAAGGGGTTTAGGAGAGTGTTCATATGGACATCTCCTAATTTACAAAAAGAAGGTATTCTCATGAGGACTAAAGGATGCCATAGCATGAGAAAAATTATGGGCAACCCTTAGAGTAACACTCATGTACGCACCTTTGAAATAAGTTATGCACTACTAAACCATCCACTTGATCCGGCATACAAGGCCATCGTATTCCAATCTACATTAGTCAATGAAGTAGCCAGGTGGTTAACAGAGTATGATATCAACCATTTCGGCACCTATGAAGCGGTAAGGGATGCCTTTTTGCAGAGGTTCCGGCTGAAGAAGAACCCTGTCAGAATTTTTGATTACTTACAGAACAATAAACAGAAGTTGCACCAAACAGTGCATGAATATGCCACCCTATTTAGAACTCATTTGAGACAACTACCGCCGGCCCATGCCAACCTGTCGGATGATGTCATCACTCAGTGGTTTATTAATGGGTTGAGTCCGCAGCTCAGACAGATTATGATCATCCGTTGTGTGGGAGCTATGACACTAGATGCGGTTATTGCAATGGCCTTGCAGCTCGAGCATAAGGTTAGAGGCTTTACCGAAGACTTGGAGTGGTTGAAAGCCAGTAAAAGTGTTGCAGAGGATCCGGCTAGATAGATGTACCGCACTAAGTGCAAGAATCGAGGGCATACCAGTGCCACATGTGCCCTTAATAAGATGTATTGCGCTATCTGCAATACCACCGGACATTCCATCGAAAATTGTGCATATAACGCCAAAGTGCAGGGACCACCAACTGTAAATGCCATTATACAAGAACTAGGACAGACGGCCACCCACTATGTACCACCTCAGATGAGAAATAATCAGCAGCAAGGATACAGAAATTATCGGGGACAAAGGAATACAAACTTCAATACAAATCGCTGGCAGATGGGAACATCACAGGAAGGTACTTCTTTGCCACCACCTCGCTGTCATTATTGCGGAGAGTTGGGTCACATCCAAAGATTCTGTAAAGATGCAGCCGAGTATGATCAGAGGAAGAAAGAGTGTCAGAATCCAATGACCAATATGGTCTATATCTCACCAGTGGAAACTCAGGCCGCAGTGATTCAAACAAGATCTGGTAAGCAGTTACAACCAGCAGCAGAAGTGTTTGAACCTAGCATCCATGAACAATAGAGAATGTATAACGGGAGCCTACGGTGTTCCCTGATCCAGTTCCGGTGACACATATTCCCTTATCCCAGGCAGGGATGCTTGAACAAGATTCTACTTCAGTAACAGGCACGACATCATCAGAATCGATGAAGAATACAAATCAAGCAGATCAGGTATGGGATATCCTCTCTAAGGCCTCAATTACACTTCCCTTAGGATAGCTACTTGCTTTAGTACTAGGAGTTAGGCAACAATTCCAGCAACAGCTTAGTCTTGGATCTCCCAGTACTCCGATAACTGCCACAATCCAATCGAAAGCTGACTCTACAGTGGATCATGCGGTCCCCTTAATTACGGTATGGCACAAGAATCACAAAATTACTCAAGTCTTGATTGATGGTGGCTCGGGTATAAACATAGTGACGACAACACGCGTTTAACAGTTGATTTACTTATGCATTACTCACCCAGATATTCAGTTTGCTATCTCACAGATGAGCAGGTTTATGCATTGCCCAGATGTCAAGCATTGGTAGGCAGTTAAGTGCATCTTTTGCTACTTGAGTGGTATCTTGATACTTGGATTGTTTTATCCCAAGCGGGATTATTATCACTAGATTTACATGCTTTTTCTTACATGCTTTTTTTTTACTCTAACTAGACTGGTTGCTATGACATTCGTGTGTCCACTAGAGGCTTTTGCTTCCTGCTTGGTAGCTCATGTATATCTTGGTTGAGCAAGAAGTAGCCTACTATGGCCACTTCCAGTTGTGAGGCTGAGTTTAGGGTAGCTTTCAGAGTGACTGTTGAGTGTGTGGCTCAGATGCCTTATGGATGATTTGGGTGTTGGTGAGTCTTTTGCCACCAGCATCTCCACTGATAGTTAGAGCACATTGACAGTTGCGAGGGACCCTGTGTTTCATGCACACACTAAGCACATTGGGGTGAATTATCATTATTTCAAGGAGAGGTTCTCTGCTCGAGAGATCAGCTTGGCATATGTGCCCATGTAGGAGAACATTGTAGACCTTTTCACAAAGGCTCTGCCTAGGGAGAAGTTTGAAGCTTTTCGCAAAGCTTTAGGCTTACTTCCCTTTGTGGATTGATTCCATATATCTTGGCACTTCCTTATACATGAGTGCAAACTCCTTGTTCACCGCATCACTCCTAGGGGGATTTGTTGATATATTTAAGTAGTGATGTGTGTGAACACACCAAGACCATTGGGTCACTTTTTTCCCTCTTAAGGAGGTTTTTTTCCCCCGACTTGTATATATGCCTATTGCCCTAATGAGTTAATTATCTTTTTAAATTCTATTGGCAATACATTCAGTATTGTGTGTTGTGCTCCAAGCTTCTTCGTCTTCTTCCTTGTGCTATTCACGTGCTTTTGCAAACATCAAAATCCAACACTATAGAGTTGGTAAGTGATAGAGGAACTCATTTTTTAATGAATTAATTGAATATCTATTACAAGGTTTCATGGTGACTCACAAGAAATCAGTGCCATGTCACCCACAAGAAAATGCACAAGCAGAGAGCACAAACAAGGTCCTATGTAACATGTTGACAAATCTCATAGATAATAAATGCTCAGTTTGGGACTACAACTACATCATGTTGTTTGGGCATATCAAGTGGCCTATAAAATGATATTCAATACAACTCCTTTTTAAATGGTTTTTGGCTAGAATGTTGTGCTACCATTAGATTTTCTTGACACCCATGCTAAGAGTAGGACAAGAGCATCAATGGACATGCCACGAGCTATCTTCAAGGATCATGGATGTAGAGCACTTAGGAGAGACTAGATTGAGAGCTTGAAAAGGTATATGCAACAAAAAAATACAAAAGTTCTATTTTGATGCACGTGTAAAAGATAAAGGCTTGAAAGTTGGCAATTTAGTATTGGTGTACACTTTGAAAAAACATGCTCATAAGTTAGAAAAATGTGGTTATGGACCGATGATTATCAATACACTTTCGACTGGTGGTGCACTGCATTAGCCCTTTTAGAAGGAAATGTAATGCCAAATTACATTAGTGGATGTAGAGTTAATCTTTACCAAGAGCCACTGACTAACAAAATGCTTAAATAACTCAATGTGGCCAAGAGGCATAAGGAGGAAGAGAAAAGAATTCAAGAAGAAGGGAAAGTTGAAGCTCTAGAGTGTATTAAACATATGAAGCTAAGATAATAGGTCTTAGGTCAATATAGGAATGTGGATGTTGAAGGCCTTCATCTTGTGAATGTCATCTTCCATCCACATGCCCCTAGGAGTCACATGGAAATATGCCAAACAAAGAGGAGTGCCTATCCTACCATAGTGGATAGAAGGCCATTCATTTCTATTAATATAGGATAAGAAATGATAATTAAGACAATCAGGGCCCTAATTAACTCAACAGTAGCCACTACTGCTATTATGTATTCATGTTGTCAAAAAATAAACCTAGAAATGAATCCAATTGAGGCTTAGTTCATAGGATTAGGAGGTGTGGAAACCCCTTGCATACATGAGGTAGAAGTTCCTATCCTCATAGATGGTGTTCCCCTGATAGTAAAGCTATTACTTTGCCATGATGAAGATTCTTATCGAACCAAAATTGGATCAACAACCATGTTGTTGACTTGAACCTCCAAACAGGTATTCTTTAGATTTGGGTAGATAAGAAATGCCTTACAATAGATTTGGAAACGTTGGAGTCTTTCAGCCCTAAATCAATAGTAGATTTGAAGACTCTCGAGTCTTTCTAGCTATGTATCTACCATAATTTTGGGTTCTCTTGAGTCTTCAAAAGCTCATTTAACCATACAATTGAAGACCCTTGGATCTTCTAGTCCTCAATCATCCCTAGAGCTAGGCTAGAGATTCTCAGATTCTCTTGTTATGACTACACTCACTATGCATGTACCTCTAAGTCTGCTATGTAGAATGCCTCACTTCTTGATGGACACATCATGCAAGTGTCAAAGCCCCCTTCTTTTCCAAAAGAAATTCTACTAAAGACAAATTAACCACTACAGAATAAGAAACAACCATAGGAGGAACATAAGTCATGACAATGGCCTATCACCTTACCAAGCTACCAACATAGAAACCTACTTATTCTAGGCATGAAGAAGATGTAGGTGAGAAAGGGTGAGCAACAAACTCTTTCACCTAAACCAAAGTCAACAAAAAGAAGCAAAAGCTGACCTGTAGATTGAGACCAATGAAAAAGGAAGGGAATAAATTGCAATTCATTCAAAAAATTTAGATACCTAAGCATTCAATGATAGGATTCCCTAATAGCTCATGCATTTGGGTACCTAAGACTTTCTTGTAGGCCCGAATTGCCTGAACCCAATCATCAATCTTTAGGATTTCTTAGTCTTCCCACTATCACATTTCACCTAAAAAGCAAGCCATTATAAACAAATATCCATGCAAATCGACTCTTAGGACAACTTGGAAATGGGTGCCTAAATTACCTTAGGATTGGTCCATCTCTTTTCCTTTTAAGAACATGCACATATCACTAATCTCACCACGTAATCCCATAAGGGAACCCACCACTTGTAACCAACTCTATAACAAGTCAGTACATCATAAAATCTATAATATACCTAAGACCTACCACACACATGGTAAGCTTATGCATGATTCCAAGTATGCATATAGGTATTCTGGTGACATGCACTAGATAGGAGCACATTATAATGTAGTCTTTGCACAACACTGGGCTACATGGGAAGCATTTTAGCATTGGAAAGGGTCTCAGCTCTTTCCATATTGGGATTGAAGTTTGTTTTTGGACTAATGTGTTCTCCTTGTGTAGAAGATCTCTTTAAGCAACAAGAGTTAAAAGATGCAAGCAAGAGACCCCTTAGCAATAGGCCCAACCAGAGGATGGTGGATTATCTGCCCTCCTGATTGAAGAATACCCTCTACCTCCACCATGGGAATTTGATGGATTCCAAGGAGAAATGCTCATAGAAGATCCTTCGAGGAATAACAGACTGCATCAATATCAAATACCATTGGTTCCAAGTTGGAATTTCTATTGTGAAAGATTCCAATTCTTCTCACAAGAATTTGAAGAACTCCATAACATAGAAGGATTGTAGCCTATTTAGAAGAAGGTGAGATTAAATGAATACTTTATAGCACCACTCCCAAAGTTGGACTTTTACAGGTGTTATTTCTTGATTTATATCTTACAACTGGGTAGTGATAAAGATGTGCTAGGTACCTTTGTACTTCCCTCTTTGCTATTGGATCAATCATTGAAGAAGTTTAAGCTGACTCATGAACTCATTTGTGAGGCCTTAAAGATGTTTGGCACACATGTCCTATTTGATAAGAAGAGCATGATCCCATAGACCATGACGAAAAGTGGCATGTTAAAGTTAACTCAGATGTCAGCTATTACTCTAAACCTGTCTATGACATTGCATATGTGCATGAAGCACTTTGCATTCCTTGACATAATCGTTTCACACAGCCTCACAAAAAGATTTGTTTTAGTTTGTTCCTAGCTCAAAATATTTCTATAAGAATTGATAATATGCTGCAAACAATATATGGATCAAAAAGCAAGTAATCAATAGATGTTGTGACATCACTAAAATCATTTACATGTGCCTTGGATATGACATTTCGATAGAAAGAGCACTTATGCATCTAGAGTTGCAAGATTTTAAGAGTAACAGAACATCTTACTCACAACCAACCAAAAGAACGTGTGGCCCCATCCCATGCCTCCAACAAATAGACACCTTGCCCTCATCCCAACCATCTCTCCTAGGTCTACACTAAGTCATTCCATGGATTCACATCAGAATTCCATGCTCAACTCCTCTGGAAGGTGAAATTAGAACAAACAGCTAGTAGGGGATACCATTACAAGTCACATCGAGACAATCACTACTAAAGGATTTGTATTTCCAGAATCTGGTAGAGCTACTTGAGATTTTACCAAACACTAAATTTTAGCATCTCAAGACCATTAAACACTAAATTCCAATTTTAGATACCCATTTTGTTTCACAGGATTATGAGAGCCCTGGCTAAACAAGCTCATAGATAGAATTGGAAGAAGGGCACAAAATAATAGATCAAGAAGATGATCAAAGGCCCCTAACCGATTATGAAGAAGACATATAGATAGATCAAGAGGATGAACATGATCAATAGGGTGAGCAAGATGAGCAAAGGAACAATGAAGAAGGCTTAAAGTCTAGTATTTTAGCCTACAATGCCACCCTCTAACTTATATGCCACTATGGATGCAATACGCAATCATAGAGATTTGAATGAAGAACAAAGTCACACTCTTCTCAAGGAGAGCTAGAAAATAGCAACTTTCACGAAGCATTTATTGAGATGTTCCATACTCTAACATAGGTAGGAGTACTAGAAGTGCCGATTTTCTTCAGAAATCAACCACCCACAAAGTATGATGCATGTAGAGTGCACCTTCAACCAAGTCGAGGTCAAATTATTCATGTTTCTATGGCAGCAAATCTATCAAGACATTCAATGCCCAAAGGACATACACCAGTGTCAATCCCACCCATTGATACGCATCCCGAAGCAACCCACCCATCCCATAGATCACCTCTACTACCAAACTCTCTCAAGAGTTCCAATCAATTTTTGAGACCCCACCACCATCTATCCATTGCATCACCACCCGCTCACCACCTCGCATGACTACAAGCACCTTCAAATAATTCCTAGTAACCTCTTTGCCAACCATCACTCCATCAACTACCCTTACCATAACCTCTTCGATTTCACCAACAATTGCTCCATTTCCACCACATATTCAACCAATATTAGCTCTATTTCCCCCTCCACTCCACCATTTCCCCTCTACTATTTTCATTGATTTCTCTTCAATAATCAACCCACCATCTGCATGCATTCTATCATGGGAAAATATCTTTTCATCTTAAATCCCCCTAAGTCCCTTCTTCAGAATGACCACTACCCAACTTGTCCAAGTTTCATCTTCATTTTTTTCTCATTTCACAAGTACACCACCATGCACAGCACCCACAATACCACGATTCACGAGAACCACACCACACAAAAGCATGTTTGAAGCAATGGATATATCACCTCCCACAACACCACCACTGTTTCCATTTCACACACAATCCCCTATTCCCCCTCCACCTACATCACCTCCACTCATGAACGTCTTCACCTTGCATCCACTGTACCCATCCCCTTTGCATCAAACCTTGAACAACAAGCATTTATGCACTATAATCCAATATGATCCTCATCTAAAATAGATAATTCTATTTAGCAAATGGTTGCATGCATGCAGCAAGGACAGGCTATGTCAGATGCAAAGCTTTGGCATGCATGATTTATTCATCTAAATTTTGCTAGTTTGCTACACGTACAAAAATGTTAAATGGTGTCCTCTCGACCTAAACTTGAGGCACCTAGTAAACATATCTATGAAGGCTGTATTTTAGGTACAATGCAGTGTTCCTCCTTCCCAAAAGATGGTTCAATATGAGCTACTCAGAAATTGCAGCTTGTACACTTTAATGTTTGTGGTCCTATGTAGACACCTTCTATGAATTTCATTGATGAGTTTTCAAGGCGTGCATGGGTATATATCCATTGAAAGGTGAAGTTTGAGGTGTTTATGTGCTTCAAATAGTTTTTGGTTTTGGCTGAAAATTTGTCAGCATGTAAAATGTGCACCCTCCATTCTAATCAAGGGGCAAAATATATGTCTTCTAATTTTAATGCATTTATGGCTGAACGTGGGATAAAACATCAATGTACTGTGTCGAGTACACCTCGACAAAATGAAGTAGCAAAAAGGAAGAACATGTCACTCATGGAGATGGTGAGGTGTATGGTCAAGAGTCCGGCTTTACCACATAGTTTCTAGCTTGAGGCTGTTATGTGTGTAGCATATGTACTTAACAGCATTACAGTCTATCACCCCATATGAGGCTTGACATGGTCGCAAGACATTTGTTGCTCATCTGTGTGTCTTTGGTTGTCTTGCATATGCATTATTTCTTGAACAACAACCCCAAAAATTGGATGATAAAGTAATGAAATGTATTTTTGTTGGATCTAAAAGCAAAGGCTATCATCTATATCATCTTTAGACTACACATATTTTGGTTCGCCATGATGTTGTTTTTGTGGAAGATGCAATTCAGTCATTACCTTCATGTACTAAGGAGACATCAGTTAGCTCCAAAGATGTGTATGGCACTTTGCTGCCTCTTTTTATAGGTGGAAAGTCTAGTGCTAGTGCAAATGAGGAAATTTCTCAACCTTTGGAGGTTCCACATGATGATGCAGATCATTCCATTTCTGATGCAGATTTACATGATGCACTTGTTGATGAGAGGTCTGATATAGAGGAGGCAAAAACTATGCCTAAATGGCTAGTGCAAACTTGGCAAGATAGCAAATTAGATGCACCTCTATCATATTATACTTGTTCAGGCTCTCATAGTGCTTCTTTTGCATCAGATTGCTATGCTATGGCTGTCGCTAGTCTTTGTGATGAGAATGAGGCTATTTTGTTTGATGAAGCACAAAATTCAAAAAATTGGATGACTGCTATGCAATGAGAAAATGATGCTATTATGAAGAATGGTACCTGGTCTTTATGTGACTTGCCTCCCGGCAAGAGGGCCATTGGCACTAAGTGGGTATACAAACTTAAGTGTAAGCTTGATGGAACAATCCATAGGTATAAGGCTGGGCTTGTTGCAAAAGGTTATGATCAAGAAAGAGGCATTGATTTTGATGAGAACTTTGTTCCTACATGCGGAATGACTACTATTCATAGTTGTGTACTTGCATCTCATCATGGTTGGAATATACATCAGTTGGACATTAAAATTGCATTTTTGAATGATGACTTGCATGAAGAAGTGTATGTTTTTCAGCCTCGTGGTTTTGTATAGAAAGGGCATGAAAACAAAGTGTGTAGGTTGAAAAAGGCATTATATGGTTTGAAGCAACCACCATGTGCTTAGTATGAAGAGATACATGCCTACGTGATTGCACATGGATTTGAGAACAGTCCAACTAAGAGCACCTTATATGTTAAGCATGCAAATGATGTGCTTCTAATAATTGTTGTCTATGTTGATGACATGTTGCTCACTGGTCCTATTGAGAAGCATATTGCTGATTTTAAGGCTGATCTGCATGCCTCATTTGAGATGTCATATTTGGGGCATTTGTGCCATTATTTGAGCATTCGATTTATGCAACTTGATGGCATAGTAGCTTTGTGTCAAAAAAAAATATTCACACATTATTGCAACATTTTGGCATTGAAGACTGCAAACCTATTGCCACTCCTATGGAAACATGTTTACGCTTCAATCTTCATGATGTTGGAGATGCATTTGATGTTGTTCTCTATTAGTAGGTTGCTAGATGCTTCATTTACTTATGCATTACTCGACCATATATTCATTTTGTTGTCTCATAGATGAGCAAATTTATGCATTACCAAGGTGTCAATCATTGGCAGGCCGTTAAGCACATCTTTCACTACTTGAGTGGTACCCGACTACTTGGATTGTTTTATCCCAAGGGGGGATCGCTACTACCAGACTTGCATGCTTTTCTGACCATGAATGGGTTGGTTGCTATAACACTTGTGTGTCCACGAGTGGTTTTTGCTTCATGCTTGGTAGCTCATGCATACCTTGGTTGAGCAAGAAGCAGCCTAGTGTGGCCACTTCTAGTTGTGAGGTTGAGTATAGGGTAACTTTCATGGTGAATGTTGAGTGTGCGTGGCTCACATGTCTTATGGATGATTTGGGTGTTGTTGGCTATCTGCCACCACCATCTTCACTTATAGTCACAGCGCATTGGCAGTTCTGATGAACCCTATGTTCCATGCTTGCACTAAGGAAATTAAGGTGCACTATCATTATGTCAGGGAAAGGCTCTCTGCCGGAGAGATTAGTTTGGCATATGTGCCCACACAGGAGAACATTGCAGAACTTTTCACAAAGGCTTTGCCTAGGAAGAAGTTTGAAGATTTCTGCAAAGCTTTGGGCTTCCTTTTGTTGATTGATTCCACATAGCTTGACATTTCCTTATACATGAGTGCGAGCTCCTTGTTCACTACATCATTTCGAGGGGGGATTCATTGAAATATTTCGATAGTGATGTGTCTGAACACAATAGGAACATCGGGGGACTTTTTCCCTCTTTAGGAGCCTTTTCCCCCCAGATTGTAAATATGCCTATAACCCTAATGGGTCACTTATCTTTGTAGATTTCTTGATAATACATTCAGTATTGTGTGTTGTGCTCCAAGCTTCTTCTTCTTCCTTGTGTTGTTTGCATGCTTCCGCAGACTTCAAACTTAAACACCACTCCTCTCTTTTTCACTCTCATCTCAAACTTCAACATTCTATCTCTCTTCCTCTCCTTATTCTTCCTAATCTTCTATTCCCTTTTCTACTCAGTTATTTACTTCTCTTTATTTCCTTTTTACTCTCCTCCATTCCTTCACTCCTCTTCTTCACCTCTCTCTCTCTCTCTCTCCCCGTCTTTGCCCCTACTCCAACCTACACTCTTCTCCTATTTTCCTATTATCACTCATGACTCCCTTTCTCTTCTCCACTCCACTCTCCTCTCTACCTCTTTTTCTAGTTCCCACCTATTTTCCCTACTCTTGTTTTTTTACTCAAACTCTCTTTTCACTCTCCCCTCTTTTCACTTTTCTCTCTTCCTCTCTTCATCTCCTTCTTCCCTCACTCTCCTTTCAATATCCTTTCACTCTCCTCTCAAAATTGAACATTCTTTCTCTCTTCCTCTCCTTCTTCTTCCTATTTTTCCCTTTTCTTTTCTCCTCTTCACCCCCTCTCAAATTTAGCAATGAAAAATCAATAACTATTAATATACATGGTTCAGGGTAGATGATAGAGATGGTGCTTGCTTGTGTGTTATAAAGAGTTATCACTATGTCCTTCTCTCTCTCTCTCTCTCTCTCTCTCTCTCTCTCTCTCTCTCTCTCTCTCTATATATATATATATATATATATATATATATATATATATATATATATATATATATATATATATATATATATATACACACACATACACACACACACACATACATACATACATACACACACACATACATATATATATATATATATATATATATATATATATATATATATATATATATATATATATATATATATATATATATATATATATATATATATATATATATATATATATATATATATATATATATATATATATATATATATATATATATATGTGTGTGTGTGTGTGTGTGTGTGTGTGTGTGTGTGTTGCACAAAATAGAAATGATGAAAGATGTTTGTCTTTCCCACTGCTAAAATAGAAGCCATCATAGGTGATGAAACTTATCAAAGGAAGTAAAATCTACCAATATTAGTAGTAGATGTCGCATCTCATTCATTATAGTAAATTCACATCATTTAATTCCTCTATGGAACTTATATATTTAACAAGTTCCATCTTGATAATAGAGCAATATTATTGAGCTACTTAACCACCTTATAACATCATTGATGGTGGTGGGGAGTCTACATCAATAGAGTTTGAATATTTTTGCAAGAGTAAAGGAATCAATCATCAACTCGTAGTGGCACATATCCCTCAACAAAATGGTGTTGTAGAACGTCTGAATTGAACCATCATGGAGATGGAAAGGTGCATATTAAAGCCAAAGGGGCTGCCAAATCAATTTTGGGTAGACTGCTATCTACATCTTGAATCAAAGTTATACCAAGGCACTTTATGGAAAGACTCCACATGTAGATACTCAAGCATGTGAAAAGAACAATAGATTAGGGTATTCTCTATGAAGAAGGATAATCTCTGGTTGGATATTGTGATTCATATTGGGCAGGAGGTATTGATACTAGAAAATTAGTTTTTGGATATTGCTTTTCTTTAGGATCTAGGATTTTCTCTTTGATCAGTAAGAAACAATCAACTATGGCATTATCTTCTATTCAAGTTGAGTACAAAGCAACATGTAATGTTGAATGTGAAGTAATATGGTTGAAGAGGATCCTACGGCACACAAGAATACAAGGACAAGAGGCTACAAGGTTGAATTGTGACAAACAACATTCCATGCCCATTACCAAGAATTTTATTTTCCATGCACATACCAAGCACATAGAAATTGAGTATCACTATGCACATGAGTTGATCGAGGACAAGGTCATGGAAATAAGCTATTTTCCAACTAAAGAAAATGTAGAAAATATCTTCACCAAGGCCCTTGGGAAAGAGCAACTTAATCTACACTTTCCATTTATTGGCATTGGACTAAGGATGTAGTTCACCATAGGGTGGACATTGAGGAGGGTGTTAGATATACTCAATACTCCACCCTCAAGTGATCGCAAATGATCCATGATGCTCTAAGTTGTAAGGCCCTATTATGAGGAGAAGTCATTGTGAGAGCCGAGACATTTGCAAATCCTAACTTCCAAGTTAGATGAGGTCTATGTATGATAGTTAATGGTAATAGATGATCTTTGTGAGTCTAGCCATGAGGTTAGATAGGGCAAAAATTTCCAATAGTTGGGTTGCCATTCAAGAAAAATATAAAGGCATTGTGAAACCACATAGTTTCTCCATAGAATTGTAATGGGGGGAGTGTAGAGGGGGGCTTTCCCCCTTCTACAGGGTCCAAGGGGGCCTAGAGCAGCAATATCAGGCACCATATAGGCTACAACTGGTCCTAGGAAACAAACCACCAACTCCTGCCAATGTGATCCCAATTAAGTATGCAAGTGGAAGAGGAGAGCCTTAATAGAGCATTGGTACCAATGACCCCTTTAGTCTCAGAAAATGACCATCATGCTCAGAATTCTGACTACTCCTATGAAGATAGTCCACAAGCTTATTACACAAAGTCACCTGAGCATAGTGAGACTTATGCTCATCAATATGAGGCACCATCTATGGAAAAAAATTGGGAGCCAGAATACTCCAATGTCATGTATATGAATCCTAATCCCAGGCCATACTTGAGACAAGTGAGACCGCAAGCCCCTAAAGGACCATGTTTTCGGTGTCAGGGCGACCATTTCATTCATGAATGTGCCCACTCACCAGCTCTGGGACAAGGACAGAACATCACAATACAAGGCTTTTGCCTTGAGTGTGGCAAAGACCATCTCCCTAGATTTTCCAAGAAACCCCTCTAGTGCACCCAAAGTTACACCCATTAATGTGGTAGGAATAGTTGTGGATTCAAGTGCAAGTAGCTTTAATGTGGCTCCTATACAGGCAATTACTAGGGCACAAACATTAAAAGAAGATAAATGAGCTGAACAATCATAGTCAAGTGAGTCAAGAGAGCCTAGTAAGAGAAAAACAAGAACATGGAAGGATACTAGAGAGAGGGCCAATCTCAAGTGGAATAAAAAGACATCAAAACCAGAAGAAAGCCTGAAAGATGCAAAAACCAAAATAGAATATATTGCTTCTCAAAGCCCCTCACATGCCAAAACTCCATCCACACCACCTCATCCCACCCCACCACTCATTGTAAATAAACCACAACCAGGGTTTGTTCTTGCAGATCCAATCCTAGAAGACCTAGAAATGATGTTCAAGGTTTACTAGGCTCGACTTCAAGAAGGGCCAATAGCTGCAAACCGTGAAAAGAGCTACCCTAGAGCAGATTTAGAGATTTAACGGACCAAAATGTGAATGAAAATGGTAGAACTAGCTCAGGGTATGTTCGAGGCCAATCAATTATTCAATCAAACAAATTCTACCAAATTGGGTTTGCATTTCCAGGGCTTACTAGAAAGATTAGAGCAGTTGGTAAACAAGCCGCAAGTTTGTTTACCTCCATAGAATCAACTAGTTGTTGGAAGAGAAAGCTCACCACCAAGGGAAGCTTATGTTCCTAATTCCATGGATGTGGGAACACCTCTTTCAATTCAAGAGTACTCTCAAGAGTTCTTGTGGGAAATACAAGAAGAGAAATGGGCCAAGGATAATGGTAATCCCCCTCCTATTCTTGAAATTGATGATCTTCATGATCAATTTTTCCAAGACATTCCATCTATTTATGGAGACCAAGTAGAGAAACAAGAAGATGAAAGATTTGATTTTGAATCTAATTCTTTACAAGAGTTGCCACAATTCACAGGCCCATGGGAATCGAAATCTCTTCAGATCAGAGATCCCACAATATTGGTAAGACGAAGACTCCGTGGTTCCAAGAAACACTGAAGTCATGAAGAACACTAAGGTTCAGTGTCATCTCTCCTTAGAAGAACTACTCAAAGTAAAACCTGAGATATGGAAACATGTGGCGAATCAAGTTCCACAACTTGATTCCAATATGCCAAAAGCAAGCTTTAAGCAAAAGGTACTAGAGATACCTCTAGAAAAAATAGGGGACATGAGTGAAGGTGAAGAAGGTAATACTTATCTTCCAATCACCTACCAAGGTTAGACAACCAAAGCTATCTTAGCTTCAGGTGCTAGTGTTGCAATTGCAACCATCTCCTTGTGGAAGCAATGGGGCGAACCCGCATTAAGACCAACTAGAATGAAGCTTCAAATGGCCGACGGCCATATTGAAAGAAATCTAGGATTGCTAGAAGGGATAACTCTAACCACTTGTGGGGTCTCTCTTCTTTACAAAAATGAGCCTCCATATATAGGCTAAGCACATTTACCCATGTGCTCCTTTTGACTAGTCAAAAGGAGCACATGCTTAACTAACATATCTCAAAAAGATCTTCTCTAACAACCATATCAAAGAAATATGTGCATGGGGATTTTTCTAGGCTTCTGCCAAAAAGATGGGTATTTACATGCTTCCAAAAGCCTTACTTTAGGAGAAATGTTAAAAAGTGTATGAGAGGGAGTTCTCATGTGAAACTCTAAGTATATACAAATTGAGGGTTCCTATACTCAACACCCTCCTCCCCCTAGAATTTGTGGTCCTCGACAAAGCTAAGATAGGATGGTCATACATTGCAGAATCGGTTCTGGTTTGAGTCGTCAGATCTTCAAATTAGTAGTGCCTCAAGTATCCAAGTTGTCCAGTCTCCAGAGCTTCAGGTCTTTAAGGCTAAGCAACACAATCCCCCTGAGGCACAGTCATCCCAACAACATAAACAACAGCCTTTGTTGCCAAAGATGTAGCAATCTTGCTAGGCAAGTCTTTAGGAGACCTTAAAACTGCAATTCCAAAAACTCCATGTGCATACATAACAATTCCAAACAAGATGGAGCAAGAAAGGAACCAGCTACCATAAGAAGCTGTGGCATCTTGGAAACCTGCAATGAATTCATGGAGTGAGGTCCCAAAGAAACATAAGCAACCTACAATGTAGATCATAGGCTTAAAATGATTGCGAGAGGAGTGGAGATGATCCCAACTCGATAGTCATGCCCCAATAACCAAAAGTCCAAATAAGCTTTATATCCACAATAATTTGGAAAAATAAGCACATCATACACAACACTCAAGAGAGTAGTCCTAGCATCAAAGATGTACGAAGCTATCCATAGGATGGTTGGGGAAAGGTATATAATCCCTAAAATAGGGCGGTCATATACCCCAGACAACAAGCTCCTTGATATCCCTCTGTCTCATGATAACCATTTTGGTGTTTTGTAGCTTCAAATCCACTATTTGATGCAATGCAGCCTCCTTGCTAGAGACCTTTTTCATGTTGTAGTCTACAGAAGGAGCAGAGACCAAAAAATCTAGAGTGATGTTGGTAGAGAAATGGATGACAACCTAGCTGACAGTTAGAAGTCTTCAAACCATGGACAACCACAACAACCTTTTATTTCAATAGTCAATGTAGTAGCTACAACCTATTGCTTGGAAGATGCCACCCTATTTCTAGTAGCTCCAGGATTAGCTGGTCCACCATTCATAGTGTCCTTGCACTCTAACTTGTGATGTGTTGCTTGATTTAGCACTATTATCCAAAGGAGTTGACTGAGCATCAATGATTAAGTTCCCAAGATTTGCATGATAGTCTGAGGACACTTGGTGAGAAATAGCCTGATGTGGAAACATGAGTTGTAAAGACACCACAACCAACATTGGTTGCAGATGTGATCCCAACATAAGCACTGTCTGTCAATACAAGAATCTCTGATGAAGACCCCCATACCACATCATCCTTCATCTTTAAGTTTGAAGGATCCGAAAGAGTTTCCTTGGATCTAGTATCCTATTGAAAGAACCTACCAAAAGCATAAAGGAAATGAGCAGCACAAATAACCCTGACACTTGCTTTGCCATTTGGATCCACCAGCTTCACCTATATTTCGATCATATCCATGTATACATATGATCCATCATTTTTGTCTAGACCCACAGAAGCTCAGTAGATGGTGGAGACGATGCCATTCCAAAAACTTTGTTTTTTCATACTTACTGTGTGTTGTAGCTTATACCTCCCTGAATCATTAGCTACAATTAGTAAAGTAGAAAATCAACAATATGAGTAATTTAATAATTGCAATTGAGATCCCAATCTAGCCAAAAGTTGCAATTCCACTTCAGCACACTTGTCAAGGTGTTTCTTTTCTTGGTTCCTCACCCAGTTGTGACAGAAAACAGCCCCACTTAGTGATCATTCCTACAGGAGATATATCGTTGATCCCTTAGTCTTCATGATAAAAATTTCACATGGCATGAACAGGTGGTCAGAGAAGGACACAGAGAATATCAGATCCATGGTTGCATCAAGCACAAAATTATTTCACAGAAAAGAACACAAAAATCATCGAGCCATTTTCTTGCACTCAAAGACTAGCTTCTGCAATGATGTTTCCATTAGATCTATTGCTACATCTTTTGTTGCCCCTTGACCATATGCCAACAAATGTGCCTAGTATATTCCTCCTATTGCTGATGGGCCATGGTGTTTGAGAATTAGCCGGAGGACTCGGAAATGGTGCCTTCTGACCATTAGCCACCTGTGCACTCATAATGCTCCAATTAGTCGTTAGTACACAGTAGTACATAAAGCTCACAATGTACTTTGGAGTGGGGATGATAACTTTGAATCGACACCAAGTTCTGACTACCCTGTAGATAAATACTTTGGAAGAACCGTTCAGAGCTACATTCACACTTATGTGAGCATTCATACGTGCAACTAGCCACTAGCTGAGGGCAACCATAATAAAATGATACCTAGAGATGGTGTTTCAGTTATATATCAATCTCCATCCATTATGTTTGTTGTACCATCCCAATCATGACTGAATGAATTGATCAGCCTCTTTGCATGCATTAGAGATCTCCTGAATGTCTGTCTGCCCTACTCTTGTGAGTGCTGCAGGAAATGGGGGACCAATATATATATGCTAGTGAGAGCTGAGCATATTTTACTTATTGTTTGAGCACAGAAAATTTGTTCTATAATGCTTGTTTTCCAGCAGGTGATAGCACCATCGATGTCTAAAAGTTCTATCCTCTACCTTTGACTCAAGCCCTGCAGGTTGTAGAAAGCATCCATATTGTGCACACAACTTTTTAGCGTGCTCAGATGCAAGGATAAAAATATGTAATACTATTTTCCCAAGATGGTAAGGAAGTGGACATAGCCCTGGTATACATATGCCAATCAATGTGTATGGTGTATTTTGCGTGTTAAAAACACATCCTCCAGTCACCTCAGAATCCTCTTCAAGAGCAGCTAAGTGTTTATGTGGCTTTGTGCCTTATCGTTGCTTCGAGTAACTTCTAATAAGGATGAGCTTGGCTAGTAGCATAGTTTTCCTTTTACTCCAATCCAATCCTCAATGCTGGATGGAATTATGTGCTGTATTGCTCGATTTGAGAAAAGTTGACATGATTATCGAGAGTAGTTGGCCGAGTTGCAGTGATTGAGTGCCCAAGATTCTTCTGGGACTCTTAGGATACTTGGTCAGCAACAACCCTTATGTGGAAGCTTTCCAACCAGAACTTTAGTGACAAACTCAAGAACCAATGGAGAAAATGAGTTGCATGTAGATGGTGGAACCCTTGGTGAAGGTTCAATCCCATGTATCTGAGTTGGTGTAGCTCTCACCTTTGTTACACTAATAACTTGCTGCATCATATACATGATAGAATTACTTCCCTCGTGCTCATCGATATTACTCATGCTCATCGATATTCATTGGATAGAATATACACCAGAAGGTATGTTGACAATTGGTCCATGATATTACTATAGAATGATAACTTTGGCAAGATGTCATTATTTGAGTTTGTCATATGTGAGTGGCTATCATCCGTTTTGTCCTCATTGCCATGGAGAAGGAAAACATCACTACAGAACATGATCACTCATTTTAGATTTAAAATACATGGAACAAGCATCACCAATTGCCTGATGGACTCTCTAGGATGTGTGTCGAGGAGTCCTTGGATGCAATAGCCTCGATGTCTTCATATGAGGTATCTTTCTCGCATCTTTCTCACAGCAACACTTGTGGAATCATGCATCTTGCTTTCTGCACTTTAACTAGATCCCCACCAGGCATAATAGAGAGTTGATAATTGATTCCACCTTTGAAGCCAGTAGCACATTAGTCCATACTGAATTATTCTCCTTATCTTGATTGTAGCAATCCACTGAACCGACAACCTTACTCTGACCAGGCAATGCCGGTCCGAACCATCATGGTTGTCACAAGAATTGCCAAGACTGGTTACATCTTGTTTCACAGAGTTCAGCCTCCTTTTGCTTGTCTTGTCAAAAAATTAAAAAGTTGGGTGTGAAAGGATATGAGGCAAAGAACGCTTTGTATGAGAAGTTCCCATTCTGGCTCTGAGTATAGCTACACATGAAGCCCAATACTGAGAAATTCCATATTGTTTTGTTGACTTTGAATTGTCCCTATTATGTTTGTTACTGTTACTCTACTGGAAAAAGATCCAACAGAGCCTAATCATGACAAGGGATGCCCAGATATACATCTTTGCATGCTTTTTAGACATTAGTATCTATAACATGATAGATTTCAATGGTTTTTGAATCCCTACTTGTGGATGGAGACAAACACACATTGATGAATAAATATATGCGAGTGAAAGGTTCACTCTTGAATAGGTGACTAATGTCCCAAAAAGCTCTATGCCCTCTAACAGTATTCCTCATAAATATAGATAATGGGCTATTCAATTTAGAACATTTTTCAGCAGAAGAATCCATCGAGAGTCTCATGCACTCTGTCTGTCATGACAAATGATCTCTACCATGAGGTCTCACAACAACTCAGTTATCTCAACACCCCTGAAGTCAATCGTTTAGTTCCATCAGCTCCATATTTCCCCCATTTTATACAGCAAGTTTGGACCAGTCATCAATAATGTGGACTTAGAACATGGCACCTTCCCGTGTGATAGCTGGAAATTAAGGATGTCACGATATGCAGCAAGAATCCTCACCTCAACACTATGTCATTTCTTGAAGCGACCATTGAGAGTTTCCATGGAAGCACAAAGAAGTTGCATCTAATTTGTTCCAACAGCCATAAGTGCACCACACTCCACATTCTGGCTGTCCTACTGGGCAAGATGAGATATAATGGAACACAGGTGGTCAGGGTGCTAGGTGCTCAACCCAACGTGGATGAGTAGACCTTCAACCAAGAAGGGGAACTCCCGAACGTATTGGCCCAAGTTCAGGGGAGTGAACCTCAAACCTATCCCACAATGTAAAATAGCCCACCATTTCAAAGCTTTGGAGTTTGGCCATGGAAGCCTTTGGTAGGAGATATGTGGAAAATAATGCAGGGAAAGTAGAGTTCCTGACCTCCCCCTGCCATGAAGTAGGGCCCTTCATTGCTTGCATGTATCATTTCTATTGCAGGTTCCATTCCACATCATCTATTGAAACCTCCTGCCTGTGAAATATTCCACCTTCAAGTGCAACAAATGTTGATTTCTTTTCAGAGAAATCACAAAAATGTGAAGGTATGCTAGCACCACAATTTGCAATGGTAGGTATGCTGTAAGATTTACAAGATCGATGTCAAACCCTTCCCCTAATCTATCACAATCAATGTAGTGCAATAGAATCTCTCTAGCTCCAACCACTTTGACAACTTGGGCACTTTGAAGCACACCTATATTCTGTGCTTCATGCTCTCCATTTACTATGCATTGGTACCAAGGATATTCTTCACCATTTGTCCTTGATTTCTTCACTTTGATAGTTTGAAAGGGAAAATAGTTCAGATTCCTTACATAAACATAGCATGGGTCAATGCTCACAACAACTGCCTCGCTATCGTAAATCTCAAAAATTTGCTCTAAGCTGCTTCTCCTAGCATTCGCTCTAGTTTCTGGAAACTGTTCAATCGTATAAATAGCATCACTCCAAATAGAGATTTTGTCTGCACCTGGTCTAAAATATTTATCTAAAATCTAGACTAGAGTATCACATTCAATTTCTATCTTTGAAATCTCGAATCCCACCTCGAACTGTTAGAGCAACAAAGGCTTTTTTCAGATGTGGGCCAAAGCACCTCCAACATTGGCATGTCACCTAGTGGGAGGTCTCTAAAACCAAGAATGTCATCTCCTCATCACATTCTTCCTAGTATTGACTTGTAAGATCCACGAGCCTACCCAAGTTCTTGTTAATCATTGAGCATTGTTCCTTGAATTATGGTCATAATCAAAAGCTTGAGAGTTTTGTAGGTGTGTCTTCAGGCAAGGAGAAGCCTCAAAGA
>CM035410.1:39721853-39729353 GCA_020310875.1 Ceratopteris richardii | reverse complement strand
TACTTTGATGTCCTGTAATGTCTTGGACTTCATCCCCTTCATGAGCACTTAGCTTTAGGTTGACCTCCATTGGAGTACTTGAGACTTTAGCATCCTGCAGGTTAAATTTCTTCAACATGTCTTGTACATACTTTTTCTGAGTGATATATATACTTGAATTAGTATAAACCAATTCAAGTCCTAGAAAGTACTTCAATAATCCAAGGTCATTGATCTTGAACTCCTTCATCATCTGGTTTTTTATGCTTCTGATTCCTTGGACATCATTACCTGTAATGATGATGTCATCAACATAAACACAGAGATAGATTACCTCTGAATTGCTCCTTTTGATAAACAATGAAGTATCTGCCTTGCTCATAGTAAACCCTTGGTCTTGGAGGTATGTTGTCAGCCTATAGTTCCATGCTCTAGGTGCCTGCTTCAATCCATATAGAGCCTTCTTCAATTTACAAACATAATTTACCTTCTTGGGATCTTCATAGCCAGGTGGTTGTGACATGTAGACTTCTTCAGATACCCATCCATTCAAGAAAGCATTCTTGACATCTAAATGGTACATGTTCCAATTTTTTGATGCAGCTACACTCACCAATAATCTGATTGTTGGCATCTTAGCCACAGGAGAAAATGTCTCCTCATAATCAATGCCTTGGGTTTGTGCAAAACCCTTGGCTACCAACCTAGCTTTGTACCTGTTGATTGTACCATCAGAGTTCCTCTTCAGTTTGTAGATCCATCTGGATCCTATCACCTTCATAGAGTCCTTCTTGGGTACCAAGTCCCATGTGTCACTCTCCTTGAGAGCTTCTATTTCTTCATCCATAGCTCCTTTCCATTCTGGTTTGGTGATTGCTTCTTCATATGAACCTGGTTCTTCACTTAACAAGTCCTTTGCAAGATAAATTGAATGCTTAGTAACAAGAGATGTATCATACCCATATCTGATAGGTCTTTTTCTTTCTCTCTGAGATCTTCTAGTTGACTGAGTTGAGGATTCTGGAATATCCTCTAGCTGCTTCATCTTCATCTTTCCTTTGGGCTTCCATGCCTTGAATTCTTCAATATTGATTGTGTCGTCATCTTCTGAACTTGAGTCTTCCTTCTGGATTGGTTCCTCCTTTGAGAGTTTTGGAAGCTCCTCTTCCAAATCATAGGGTAGACTAACCTTCTTGCAATTATTCTCATACCATGAGTCATTCTCATCAAAGATGACATCTCTGCTTACCTTGAACCCTTTATTGGTTGGGTTGTAGAATCTGTACCCTTTTTTATTCAAGTCATAACCAATGAAAATACATTTTTCTACTTTAGGGTCTAGCTTTCCCCTTACCTGTGAGGGAATATGCACATATGCTATACAACCAAAAATTTTGCAATGATCCAATGATGGTCTCTTACCATGCCAAGCTTCATAAGGTGTCATTCCATCAAGTGATTTTGATGGCAACATGTTTATGAGATAGGTGGCAGTAGATACACTCTCTGCCCAAAGATAATTTGGCAACTTTTTTTCATTAAGCATGGACCTAACTGTTTCAACAATAAGTCTATTCCTTCTCTCAGCTACCCCATTTTGTTCAGGTGAGTACCTTGTGGTTATTTCCCTTTTGATGCCTCTTTCCTGCAAGAAGTCCTCAAACTCATTTGAGAAGTATTCACCTCCTCCATCTAACCTTAGCTTCTTCAAGTTCCTTCCTGTTTGATTTTCAACTAGTGCAAGATATCTTTTGAAACAATTAAACACTTCATCCTTGTGCTTCATAAAGTATAACATAGTCCATCTGCTATAATCATCAATGAAAGACACATAGTACCTTGATCCTGAAATGGAGGGATCCTTGCTAGGTCCCCAAACATCTGTGTGTACCAAGTCTAGGTAGTCTTCATGCATAAAACCTTTCCTTGAGTAGGGCAATCTGTGAGACTCACCAAACTGACAAGCACCACATTTGTAAATCATGTGTTGCTTGGATACATTAGGTATCCCAAGTACACATTGGTCCCTGCACATTTGCTTTAAGGTCCTTTCACCTATGTGACCTAATCTCTTGTGCCATATTTCTAATTCTGAAAGTGTTTGATCCTTGTAATTGTATAAAGCAATGTTTTTGGTGTCTTCTAGCTCAAAAGTAAATAATCTACCTGATTTTTCTCCCTTGGCTATCCTTTTGAATCCATGTCTTGGGTCCTCTACATATGCTCCATGTTGATTGAACCTGACCTGCAAACCTTTCTCCACAATCTGACCAACACTCATTAAGTTTTTGGTAATGGTTGGTACATAAAGTACCCTGCTCAATAGGTTCTGGTTACCATCACAAGTTTTTACATTTCCAATCTTTACTACAGAATGCTTAGTATCATCACCTGTCTGTACTTGATGTTTGCCCTTGGGTTCCTCAAGATCAGAGAGTAGTGCCACATTGCCAGCTACATGATTAGAACACCCTGAATCAATATAAAACAGATGATCATCATTGATACCTGATTTGGAAGTCATATTCATGATCAATAGGGAGTCATCTTGCTCCTCTGTGTAGTTGTTGTAGTCTTTCCTAATTCTGAATCCTCCTTGGTAGTTACCATTATGGTTGTTGTTGTAATTTTTGTTGTAGTTATTGTTGTAGCCATTGTGGCCTTGGTGTTGGTTGAATCTTCCTCTGCCTTGAGAGTATCCACCTCTTTGATAGCCTCTTCCTCTCTGATTTTTGTAGTTTCTGTAGCACTCATCTGTGGTGTGGTTAGACAATCCACAAATATTGCATGGTGATGAATTGTAGGGTCTCCCCCTACCTTGCTTACCTCCTCTGCCCCTGCTTCTTGAAGATCTACCTCTCCCTGCATAGTTGGCTTGGGAGGTAGAACCTTCATCTTCTTGCTTTTTACTTTTACCTTTGTCTTTAACCTTTTTATCAGTATATATGGCAGAAGGAGTGTTACCTTAAGATGTATCTCCAACCTTTGTGAACTTTGCTTCATGTGTGAATAGTTGGCCCATCAGAGTTGTGAGATCTGGGGTATGCATATCCATGTAGAGATCCATTGCAGTGGTGAAGCTTTCCCACTTATCATCTGCTTTTAGTCCATTGGTTACTTGCCTTACTATTTGTTCCTCTTCAATCTCCTCTCCTCTGCTTGCTAATTGGTCTGCCACATCCTTGATCTTGGTCACAAATTCTGAGACTGATTGCTTTGGTTGCTTCCTAAGGGTTGTGAATTCAATCCACAATTGATTCTTCCTAGCCCTTGTATTAGATGAAAAATATGATGACAAGGTTTCCCAAGTTTCTTGGGAAGTCTTACAATTCCTGATGTGAGGTAAAAGGAAATCAGATATAGAGATAAGAAGATAAGACCTTGCCAATGCATCTTTTGCACACCATGTATTAAGCCTTTCTTGTTCTTCCTTGGTAGGTGGACCCCTTGCTTTGAATGAGGGCAATTCCTCATCTCCTGAGATGAATCCAAATAGACTTCTTCCTTGTAGATAGGTCTTCATCCTCAGAGACCAAGCTTGATAATTGTTCCTGTCCAATTTATCAATGAATGAAGGAAAACCATCTCCCATGTTACCTTGTTAGCTCTGATACCACTATTAGGAAAGATGGATGGATCCTTCAGAAGATTAAGTAGGTGCTGCTAATCCTGCTTTGCACCAGCCCTCAGTGACTCCAGATATGATTAGTCGACACCCTTAGCTTCCAAATGATACCAAGAAATGCTATATGTACTTTGGAAAAGGTTTGAGTAATGACTTGATCAAAACAGATGAGTTTGTGAATCACAAAGCTAGAAAACTTTCTATTTTGGTGTTGATACCTGCTCAGTCTTTCACTCAGTATGACCAGTATACTTACAATTGGCAAAATTCCTTCTAGAGGTATTCTATTAGCTTAGTAAGCTACCATTTTCAAGTGGAATCATTCAACATGATAAACTATACTAGGAGAAATCACTTTAGCAAATTTATGGACATCCCCGACTTTTTAGGAAGTATATAGACAAATACCACTGAGCACTTTGTCGACAGTTTCTCGAGATTGGCTGAACCAAGTTGCTTCAAACTTTGTATGCTTGTAGTGTGCTTTGAGTTGGATCCACCAAGCTTTGAATCACTTGATTTGGTGAAGTAGGCACTGAGATATGCCTCTTTGAAGTTGGCAGACTTGAAGTGGTACACTCAGAGAACACAGAGTTGATGAATGTGAATATATCTATTAATTGACATAATTGTACAATCTCATTAGCATGATAACCATAGCTAGATGAGGTAATGAGGTATGGGCTTCAATGTAGCACTCATACACACTCAGATACAAATGATAGATGTCTCGGGAAGTGAGCTAGAATGAGCTGAGCTACCCGCGACTTTTGACTTGCATCTTTTATAGAGTTTAGTTGAAACTTCAAGTTTGAATTCAAATTCAAACTCCTAGAATCTTTCACCTAAAGGGTAATGAAATATTCTCTCAATCAATCAACAACTTTTTTTCACGAATCTAATCAAGTAGGTGTGTACATAAGAAATGCCAAGTCTTTTAGACTTTTACAAGGAGTAAAATGTTAAGAACTTATAAGCATAACTTCCTATGGTCCTTCCTTCAAGTGGTGTCTTCATGAATTAATCCAAGCCAAATTGTGAAGGCTTGAATTGCACCAACATAGATAGATAGATAGATAGATAGATAGACAGATAGATAGTTATATAGATGGATAGATAGATAGATAGATAGATAGATAGATAGATAGATAGATAGATAGATAGATAGATAGATAGATAGGTAGGTAGGTAGATAGATAGATAGATAGATAGATAGATAGATAGATAGATAGATAGATAGATAGATAGATAGATAGATAGATAGATAGATAGATAGATAGATAGATAGATAGATAGATAGATAGATAGATAGATAGATAGATAGATAGATAGATAGATAGATAGATAGATAGATTGATAGACAGACACATAGACATATAGATAGACAGACACATAGATAGATAGATAGATAGATAGATAGATAGATTGATAGATAGATAGATAGATAGATAGATAGATAGATAGATAGATAGATAGATAGATAGATAGATAGATAGATAGATAGATAGATAGATAGATAGATAGATACATAGATAGATAGATAGATAGGGCACAGGACTTAACTGTTGTTGGAATTGTTGTCAAACTCCCGGTACTAGTGCAAGTAATTGGCTTAGAGGAAGAGTGATGGATGCTTTAGATAAAATTTCCCAGGCCTTTTGTGATTGGATTGTATTTTCCACAGATTCTGAAGATGATGCGCCTGCTGAAGATGATGTGTCTGCTGCTGAATTGGAATCCTGTTTTTGTGTTCCTTCCTCGGTTAACGAAGCCTGGGTCACCGGAATAGGATCTGGGAACACTGGAGGTTTTGCGGTGGTCCATTGACTAGCCTTATCATACATCCTTTGTTGTTCACGTATGCCTGGTTCAAATATTTATGTTGTTGGTTGCAGTTGTTTACCGGATCGGGTCTGAATTACTGCAGCGTGCGTTTCTACTGGTATGATTTGTACCATATTAGTCATTGGGTTGTGACGTTCTTTCTTCCTCTGATCATACTCAATTGCATCCTTACAAAATCTTCTAATGTGACCAAATTCACCACAAAAATGAGAGCGTGGTGGTGGCAAATTTGGATTTTCCGGTGCTGGTTCGGCCTGCCAGTGGTTTGCATTGTAGTTATTATTTCTCCGTCCTCTGTAATTTCGATAAGCTTGTTGCTGGTTGTTTCTCATTTGTGGAGGTACATAGTGATTGGCTGGCTGCCCTGGTTCCTGTATAATAGCATTGACAATTGCTGGTCCTTGTACTTTGGCGTTATATGTGCAGTTTTCGGTGGTGTGTTCGGTAGTGTTGCAGATAGCACAAAACATCTGATTAAGTGCACAAGTGGCACTAGTATGGCCTGAATTCTTGCATGTAGTGCAGTACATCTGTCTGGTCGAGTCTTCGACGATATTTTTATTTGCCTTTAACCACTCTAGATCTTCTGTAAATCCGCCAACCTTGTTTTCAAGTTGCAAAGCCATTGCGATCATGGCATCTAGCGTCATAGCTCCTACACAGCGTATGATCATAATCTGTTTAAGTTGCGGAGTCAATCCATTGATAAACCATTGAGTAATAACGTCATCCGGTAGGTTGGCATGTGCTGGTGGTAACTGCCTCAAATGAGTCCTGAATAGAGTGGCGTATTCCTGTACTGTTTGATTTATCTTCTGTCTATTGTTTTGCAGGTAGTCAAAATTTTTGGCTGGATTCTTCTTTAGCCTGAATCTCTGCAGAAATGCATCCCTTACTGCTTCATAGGTGCGGAAATGGTTAATATCATATTCTGTAAGCCATCTAGCTGCTTCGTTAACTAATGTCGACTGGAAAACAATAGCCTTATACGCCGGATCAGGTGGATGGTTGAGCACTGCGTACCTTATCTCAAATGTGCGTACATGAGCATCTGGGTCATCTCCTGGGAATCCACCAAATTTAGTATACGTTACTCCGGTTGGAGTCGGCCTTGGTTGGCATAGTTGTTGTTGTTGCTGCTGTTGTTGTTGTTGCTGCTGTTGTTGTTGTTGTTGCTGTTGTTGTTGTTGTTGCCTGTTCATGGCTCTGATGGTTGTATTGTGACTATCTTCTGTATCCCGAGGCTGAATATTTGAACTATCAGAATCTCTATCGTTGGCCTGTGCACTTTCCGGTTCGATAATCTTGTTCAGTATGTTTCGAATCTCGGTTTCAAACAAGCTACCTTCCTTCTTGATGTGAAATGTAGGGAAGCTTACTCCCAATAGCGGTGACTGGGCTAAAGATTCACCAAGAACTGGTAAACCGTCGCCGAAAAACTGTGATATTTCAGCAATTGGTACCGGAGCAACACCGGAAGGTATCGAATCTTCACCAAAACAAGGTGCTTTTTCTCCTTCACTAATTTCTTTGGCTAAGGTGTTTCTAGTCGTAAACAAATTTGAATCTTTACCCAATGTTGTTAAACTAACTTCAGGCTGCGTCTAGGTAGATTCTGGAGTTACTATATCTTCGACAGACTGTGCCGAAATCATACCGGAATTTACTAGAGGCGTAGCACGTTCCACCGGAATATGACCGGGATCACTACTAACATTCTTTAATTTCTTGACAACTGGGTTAGACCTAGCTGTACTTCTACCTCCCGGAGGTGTCCTTAGCAAATTAAGTACCCCAGGCTGGCAGTTCTTTGGATACGTTTCACCGGATTGAGTAATCGACATGTATCATCTTTTGTACTAATTGCGTACTATTACTGCCGATTTACAATTTACAGTCACGTTTCCACAACTGGTTTGCAACAATCTGATCTGTTGCCACCTTCCCACAGACGGCGCTAGTGTTAAATGCTGTTATTCTAACTGTCAGAAGTGCGTTTAAATGATTATTGGGTTCTTGGGAGTGGAAGGGGTCTGTTAGACAGAGGCCCT
>CM035410.1:39711853-39714353 GCA_020310875.1 Ceratopteris richardii | reverse complement strand
GGAGTAGTTGAGACTTTAGCATCCTGCAAGCCAAACTTCTTGACCATATCCTGTATATACTTCTTTTGAGTGATATATATACCTGAGTTGGTGTAGACTAACTCAAGACCCAAGAAGTACTTCAATAATCCAAGATCATTGATCTTGAATTCCTCCATCATCTATCCTTTGATGTGTCTAATACCATTGACATCATTGCCTGTAATGATGATGTCATCAACATAAACACACAAGTAGATTACCTCTGTACTACTTCTCTTTATGAACAGAGAAGTATCAGCTTTACTCATCACAAATCCTTGGTCTTGGAGATAGGTTGTCAACCTGTAATTCCATGCTCTAGGTGCCTGTTTCAATCCATATAGAGCCTTCTTCAATTTACAAACATAATTTACCTTCTTGGGATCTTCATAGCCAGGTGGTTGTGACATGTAGACTTCTTCAGATATCCATCCATTCAAGAAAGCATTCTTGACATCTAATTGGTACATGTTCCAATTTTTGGATGCAGCTACACTCACCAATATTCTGATAGTTGGCATCTTAGCCACAGGAGAAAATGTCTCCTCATAATCAATGCCTTGGGTTTGTGCAAAACCCTTGGCTACCAACCTAGCTTTGTACCTGTTTATTGTTCCATCTAAATTTCTCTTTAGCTTGTAGATCCACCTGGATCCTATCACTTTCATAGAGTCCTTCTTGGGTACCAAGTCCCAAGTATCACTCTCCTTGAGAGCTTCCATTTCTTCATCCATAGCTCCTTTCCATTCTGGTTTGGTGATTGCTTCTTCATAGGTGCCTGGTTCTTCATTCAACAAATCCTTTGCAAGATATACAGAATGTTTAGTTACAAGTGATGTGTCAGACCCAAATCTGATTGGTTTCTTGCTTTCTCTCTGAGATCTTCTAATTGCTTGAGTTGAGGATTCTGGTATATCCTCTAGCTTCTTCATCTTCATCTTTCCTTTGGACTTCCATGCCTTGAATTCCTCAAGGTTAATTGTATCATCATCATCTGAGCTTGATTCATCTTTCTGGATTGGTTCCTCCTTGGTGAGCTTTGGGAAATCTTCTTCCATATCATAGGGTAGACTAACTTTCCTGCATTCATTTTCATACCATGAGTCATTCTCATCAAAGATGACATCTCTGCTTACCTTGAACCCTTTGTTTGTTGGGTTGTAGAATCTGTATCCCTTTTGGTTCAAATCATAACCAATGAAGATACATTTTTCAGCTTTAGGGTCTAGCTTTCCCCTTACCTGTGAGGGAATATGCACATATGCTACACAACCAAAGATTTTGCAATGATCTAGAGAAGGTCTCTTACCATACCAAGCTTCATATGGTGTCATGCCATCAAGTGATTTGGATGGAAACCTATTGATGAGATAGGTGGCAGTAGATACACTCTCTGCCCAAAGATAATTTGGCAACTTCTTTTCATTAAGCATAGACCTAGCTGTTTCTACTATGAGTCTATTCCTTCTTTCAGCTACCCCATTTTGTTCAGGTGAGTACCTTGTAGTAATCTCCCTTCTGATAGCTCTTTCCTGCAAGAAATCTTCAAACTCATTGGAGAAGTACTCTCCTCCACCATCTGATCTTAGCCTCTTCAAGCTTCTTCCTGTTTGGTTTTCAACAAGTGCAAGATACCTCTAGAAACAATTAAACACTTCATCTTTATGCTTCATAAAGTATAAAATGGTCCACCTGCTATAGTCATCAATAAAGGACACATAATACCTTGAACCTGAAATGGAAGGGTCCTTGCTAGGTCCCCAAACATCTGTGTGCACCAAGTCTAGGTAGTCTTCATGCATGAAGCCTTTCCTTGAATATGGCAACGTGTGAGACTTACCAAACTGACATGCTCCACACTTGTAAATCATGTGTTGCTTGGATACATTAGGTATCCCAAGCACACATTGATCCCTGCACATTTGCTTTAGGGTTCTTTCACCTATGTGACCTGACCTCTTGTGCCATATTTCTAACTTTGAAAGTGTTTGATCCTTGTAATTATATAAAGCAATGTTCTTGGTGTCTTCTAGCTCAAAAGTAAACAATCTACCTGATTTTTCTCCCTTGGCTATCCTTCTGAATCCATGTCTTGGGTCCTCCACATATGCTCCATGTTGTGTGAATCTGACCTGCAAACCTTTCTCCACAATCTGACCAACACTCATTAGATTCTTGGTGATGGTTGGTACATAGAGTACCCTGCTCAATAGATTCTGGTTACCATCACATGTCTTTACATTTCCAATCTTTACAACAGAGTGTTTAGTATCATCACCTGTCTGTACCTGATGTTTGCCCTTGGGTTCTTCCAAATCAGAGAGTAGTGCCACATTACCAGCTACATGGTTAGAACATCCTGAGTCAATATAAAATAAATGATCATCATTTGTACCTGCCTTGGAGGTCATATTCATGATCAATAGGGAGTCATCTTGCTCCTCTGTGTAATTGTTGTAGTCTCTTCTATTTCTGAATC
>CM035410.1:39652626-39662626 GCA_020310875.1 Ceratopteris richardii | reverse complement strand
AATATCAATATCTGATGTATAAGGAAAGTACAAACCATGGTTCTGAGTTCCCTTTAGATACTTCAAGATCTTCTTCGAGGTACCCTTGGTTTGTGCATGAATTGGCTTAGCACACTCACACCATATGCTATGTCAATTCTAGTCAAGGTAGCATAATTCAAACTACCTACTATACTTTGATATCCTGTAATGTCTTGGACTTCATCCCCTTCATGAGCACTTAGCTTTAGGTTGACCTCCATTGGAGTGCTTGAGACTTTTGCTTCCTGCAAATTAAACTTCTTGACCATATCCTGTACATACTTCTTTTGAGTAATATATATACCTGAATTAGTATACACTAATTAGGGACCTAAGAAGTACTTCAATAATCCAAGATCATTGATCTTGAACTCCTTCATCATCTGATTCTTTATGCTTCTGATTCCATTGACATCATTTCCTGTAATGATGATGTCATCAACATAAACACACAAGTATATTACCTCTGTACTACTCCTCTTTATGAATAGAGAAGTGTCTGCTTTACTCATCACAAATCCTTGGTCTTGGAGATATGTTGTCAACCTATAATTCCATGCTCTAGGTGCCTGCTTCAATCCATATAGAGCCTTCTTCAATTTACAAACATAATTTACCTTCTTGGGATCTTCATAGCCAGGTGGTTGTGACATGTAGACTTCTTCAGATATCCATCCATTCAAGAAAGCATTCTTGATATATAATTGGTACATGTTCCAATTCTTGGATGCAGCTACACTCACTAGTACTCTAATTGTTGGCATCTTAGCCACAGGAGAAAATGTCTCCTCATAATCAATGCCTTGGGTTTGTGCAAAACCCTTGGCTACCAACCTAGCTTTGTACCTGTTGATTGTTCCATCAGAGTTCCTCTTTAGCTTGTAGATCCATCTGGATCCTATCACCTTCATAGAGTCTTTCTTGGGTACTAAGTCCCATGTGTCACTCTCCTTGAGAGCCTCTATTTCTTCATCCATAGCTCCTTTCCATTCTGGTTTGGTGATTGTTTCTTCATATGTACCTGGTTCTTCATTCAACAAATCCTTTGCAAGATATACAGAATGCTTAGTTACAAGAGAAGTATCATACCCATATCTGATAGGCTTCTTACTTTCTCTCTGAGATCTCCTCATTGCTTGAGTTGAGGATTCTGGTATATCCTCTAGCTTCTTCATCTTCATCTTTCCTTTGGACTTCCATGCCTTGAATTCCTCAAGATTAATTGTGTCATCATCATCTGAGCTTGAGTCTTCTTTCTGGATTAGTTCCTCCTTGGTAAGCTTTGGGAAGTCTTCTTCCATGTCATAAGGTAGACTAACCTTCCTGAATTCATTCTCATACCATGAGTCATTCTCATCAAAGATGACATCTCTGCTTACCTTGAAACCTTTGTTTGTTGGGTTGTAGAATCTGTACGCTTTTTTATTTAAATCATAACCAATGAAGATACATTTTTCAGCTTTAGGGTCTAGCTTTCCCCTTACCTGTGAGGGAATATGCACATATGCAACACAACCAAAGATTTTGCAATGATCTAATGATGGTCTCTTACCATGCCAAGCTTCATAAGGTGTCATTCCATCAAGTGACTTTGATGGCAACCTGTTAATGAGATAGGTGGCAGTAGATACACTCTCTGCCCAAAGATAATTTGGTAATTTCTTTTCATTAAGCATAGACCTAGCTGTTTCTACAATGAGTCTATTCCTTCTTTCAGCTACCCCATTTTGTTCAGGTGAGTACCTTGTGGTTATCACCCTCTTGATGCCTCTTTCCTGCAAGAAATCTTCAAACTCATTTGAGAAGTATTCACCTCCTCCATCTGACCTTAGCCTCTTCAAGTTTCTTCCTGTTTGGTTTTCAACAAGTGCAAGATATCTCTTGAAACAATTAAACACTTCATCCTTATGCTTCATAAAGTATAAGACAGTCCATCTGCTATAATCATCAATGAAGGACACATAGTACCTTGAACCTGAAATGGAGGGATCCTTGCTAGGTCCCCAAACATCTGTGTGTACCAAGTCTAGGTAGTCTTCATGCATAAAGCCTTTCCTTGAATAGGGCAACCTGTGGGACTTACCAAACTGACAAGCACCACACTTGTAAATCATGTGTTGCTTGGACACATTAGGTATCCCAAGCACACATTGATCCCTGCACATTTGCTTCAAAGTCCTTTCACCAATGTGACCTAACCTCTTGTGCCATATTTCTAATTCTGAAAGTGTTTGATCCTTGTAATTGTATAAAGCAATGTTCTTTGTGTCCTCTAGCTCAAAAGGAAATAATCTACCTGATTTCTCTCCCTTGGCTATCCTTTTGAATCCATGTTTTGGGTCCTCCACATATGCTCCATGTTGATTGAACCTGACCTGTAAACCTTTCTCCACAATCTGACCAACACTCATTAGGTTCTTGGTAATGGTTGGTACATAAAGTACCCTGCTCAATAGGTTTTGGTTACCATCACAAGTTTTCACATTTCCAATCTTTATAACAGAATGTTTAGTATCATCACCTGTCTGTACCTGATGTTTGCCCTTGGGTTCTTCCAAATCAGAGAGTAGTGCCACATTACCAGCTACATGGTTAGAACACCCTGAATCAATATAAAATAAATGATCATCATTTGTACCTGCCTTGGAGGTCATATTCATGATCAATAGGGAGTCATCTTGCTCCTCTGTGTAGTTGTTGTAATCCCTTCTATTTCTGAATCCACCTTGGTAGTTACTATTGTGGTTTTGGTTGTAATTGCTATTGTACTGATTGTTGTATCCATTGTAGCCTTGGTGTTGGTTGAACCTGCCTCTACCTTGAGAGTATCCACCTCTTTGATAGCCTCTTCCTCTTTGATTCTTATAGTTTCTGTAGCACTCATCTGTGGTATGGTTAGACAATCCACAAATGTTGCATGGTGATGAGTTGTAGGGTCTCCCCCTACCTTGCTTACCTCCTCTGCCTCTACCTCTTGAAGATCTACCTCTCCCTGCATAGTTTGCTTGGGAGGTAGAGCCTTCTTCATCAACCTTCTTACTTTTACTTTTATCTTTAACCTTCTTATCAGTGTATAAAGCAGAGGGATTGTTACCTTTTGATTGCTCTCCATTCCTTGTAAGCTTTGCTTCATGTGTGAAGAGTTGTCCAATCAGAGTTGTTAGATCAGGAGCATGTATGTCCATGTATAGGTCCATTGCTGTGGTAAAGCTCTCCCATTTGTCATCAGCTTTTAGTCCATTAATTACCTGCCTTACTATTTGTTCCTCTTCAATCTCTTCTCCAATACTTGCAAGCTGGTCTGCAATGTCTTTGACCCTAGTGACAAAGTCTGAAACTGATTGCTTTGATTGCTTCCTAAGAGTAGTGAATTCAATCCATAGTTGATTCTTCCTGGCCCTTGTGTTGGAAGAGAAGTATGATTACAAGGTTTCCTAAGTCTCTTGGGAGGTCTTACAGTTCCTAATATGAGGTAAAAGGAAATCAGATATAGAGTTAAGAAGATAAGACCTTGCCAATGCATCTTTTGCACACCATGTGTTGAGCCTCTCTTGTTCATCCTTGGTGGGTAGTCCTCTTGCTTTGAATGAGGGCAATTCCTCATCTCCTGAGATGAATCCAAATAAGCTTCTTCCTTGTAGATAGGTCTTCATCCTTAGAGACCAAGCTTGGTAATTGTTCCTGTCCAATTTGTCAATGAATGAAGGAAAACCATCTCCCATGTTACCTTATTTGCTCTGATACCACTGTTGAGAGAGATGGTTGGATGCACTCAGAAGATTGGATTGGTACTGCTAATCTTGCTTTGCACCAGCCCTCTTTGACTCCAGATATGTTTAGTAGACTCCTTGAGCTTCCAAATGATACCAAAATATGCTATATGTACTTTGGAAATGATTTGAATAATGATTAGATCAAAACAGATGAGTTTGCACTTCACTAGACTTGAAAACTTTCTATTTTGATCTTGATACCTGCTCAGTCTTTCACTCAGTATGACCAGCACACTTACAAATGGAAAAATTCCTCTTAGAGTTATTCAATTAGCTTAACAAGCTACCATTTGCAAGTGGAATCATTCAAATTGATAAACTATGCACAGAGAAATAACTTTAGCAAGTTTATGGTCACTCCCGACTTTTTAGGAGATGTGCAGACAAATACCAGAGACTGCTTCGAAGGCGATTTCTCGAAAATGGCTGAACCAAACTTTTTAAAACTTTGTAGTCTTGTAGAGTGCTTTGAGCTGGTTCCAACAAGCCTTGAATCACTTGATTTGGTTGAGTAGACACTGAGATATGCCTTGTTGAAGTTGACAGACTTGGAGTGTATACTCAGAGAATCACAGAATAGATAAATGTAAGTATTTGTATTAGATCATGTAAATGTACATTGCCATTGGCATGATACACATAGCCACATGGTACTCAGAGGTGTAGGCTATAGAGTAGACCTCACACACTCAATGATTGATACAGAAATGCCTCGGGATGAGTGAAGTACACCCGCGACTTTTGACTTGTAGCTTTTATAGGAGTTGAGTGAGAATTTGAATTTTGAATTCAAGTCAATCTCCTAAAATCTTTCACCTAAAAAGTAGTGAGATATTCTCTCAATCAATCAACAACCTTTTCCACGACTTTCAATCAATTAGGTGTGATTACATAATATGCCAAGTCACTAAGACTTTTACAAGAGGTAAAATGGTAATAAGTCATAAGCATAAGTTCCTATGACCCTTGCTTCATGTAGAGATATCCTTCAAGGGTTCCAAGCCAAAGGTGAAGGCTTGAATTGCACCAACATAGATAGATAGATAGATAGTGTTGGAGTTAGACGTCTGCGGAAGCACGCGAACAGCACAAGGAAGAAGAAGAAGCTTGGAGCACAACACACAAGACTGAATGTATTACTAGAGAATGTACAAAGATAAGTAGCCCATTAGGGCAATAGGCGTATATACAAGCCGGGGGAAAAAAACCTCCTAAAGAGGGAAAAAAGTGCCCCGGCGGTCCTAGAGTGTTCACACACATCACTACCTAAATATATCAACAAATCCCCCCTGGGAGTGATGCGGTGAACAAGGAGGTGGCACTCATGTATAAGGAAGTGCCGAGCTATGTGGAAATCACTCCACAAAAGGAAGTAAGCCCAAAGCTTTGCGGAAAGCTTCAAACTTCTCCCTAGGCAGAGCCTTCGTGAAAAGGTCTGCAATGTTCTCCTGCGTGGGCACATATGCCAAGCTGATCTCCCCAGCAGAGAACCTCTCCCTGACATAGTGATAATGCACCTCAATGTGCTTAGTGCGAGCATGGAACACAGGGTTCCTCGCAACTGCCAATGCGCTCTGACTGTCAGTGAAGATGGTGGTGGCAGAAGACTGGCCAACACCCAAATCAGCCATAAGGCGTCTGAGCCACACACACTCAACAGTCGCTGTGAAAGCTGCCCTATACTCAGCCTCACAACTGGAAGTGGCCACAGTAGGCTGCTTCTTGCTCAACCAAGATATACATGAGCTACCAAGCATGAAGCAAAAACCACTGGTGGACACACGAGTGTCATAGCAACCAGCCCAATCTGAGTCAGAAAAAGCATGCAAATCTGGCGGTAGTGATCCCCCCTTGGGATAAAACAACCCAAGTAGCCGAGTACCACTCAAGTAGCGAAAGATGCGCTTAACCGCTTTCCAATGCGTGACTCCTGGGCAATGCATAAACCTGCTCATCTGTGAGACAGCAAACTGAATATCTGGCCGAGTAATGCATAAGTAAATCAAGCATCCAACAGCCTGCTGATAGAGAACAGCATCAAATGCATCTCCAGCATCATGAAGACTCAATCGTAAACCTGTCTCCATAGGAGTGGCAATAGGCTTACAGTCTTCAAGGCCAAAACGCTGCAATAATGTGTCAATATATTTCGTTTGACACAAAGCCATTCCACCATCAACTTGCATAAACTGAATGCCCAAATAGTGATGCAAATGCCCCAAATCAGACATCTCAAATGAGGCATGCAAATCAGCCTTGAAATCAGCAATATGCTTCTCAAGAGGACCAGTGAGCAGCATGTCGTCTACATAGACAACAATGATCAAAAGCACATCATTAGCACGCTTAACATATAAGGTGCTTTCAGTTGGACTGTTCTCAAAACCATGCGCAATCAGATAGGCATGTATTTTCTCATACCAAGCACGTGGTGCTTGCTTTAAACCATATAACGCCTTCTTTAACCTGCACACCTAGTTTTCATGCCCTTTCTGCACAAAGCCACGGGGCTGAAAAACATACACTTCTTCATGCAAGTCACCATTCAGAAATGCTGTTTTAATGTCCAACTGATGTACATTCCAACCATGATGGGCTGCAAGTGCACAAATGCTCCGAACAGTAGTCATACGGCATGTAGGTGCAAAGGTCTCATCAAAATCAATGCCTCTTTCCTGCGCATAACCCTTTGCAACAAGCCTAGCCTTATACCTGTCAACTGTACCATCAGGTTTACGCTTCAGCTTGTATACCCACTTAGTGCCAATGGCCTTCTTGCCAGGAGGCAAGTCACATAAAGACCATGTACCATTCTTCATTATAGCATCATATTCAGATTGCATAGCAGCCATCCAATTTTTTGAATTTTGTGCTTCATCAAAAGAAACAGGCTCATTCTCATCACAGAGACTAGATGCAGCCATAGCATAGCAATCTGATGCAAAGGAGGTACTATGAGAGCCTGAACGAGTACGATATGATAAAGGTGCATCTAATTTGCTGTCACGCAAAGTCTGCACCAGCCATTTTGGCATAGTTTTTGCCTGTTCAATATCAGCTCTCTCATCAACAAGTGCATCATGTAAATCTACATCAGAAATGGAATGATCTGCATCATCATATGAAACCTGCAAAGGCTGAGAAGTTGCCTCATTAGGACCAGCGCTAGCATGTCCACCTGTAAAAAGAGGCATCAAAGTATCATACATGTCTTTGGAGCTAACAGATGTCTCCTTAGTACATGAAAGCAATGGCTGAATAGCATCTTCCACAAAGACAACATCACGGCTAACCAGAATGCGTTTAGTCTGTGGATGATACAGACGATAGCCTTTACTTTCAGAACTGTACCCAACAAAAATACATCTTACTGCCTTATCATCCAATTTTCTGCGATGTTGTTCAGGCACTAATGCATATGCCAAACAACCAAAAACACGCAGATGAGCAACAGATGGCTTGCGGTCATGCCAAGCCTCATATGGAGTGATAGACTGCAACGCTTTCGTGGGACACCTGTTCAGTACATATGCTGCACACATGACAGCCTCAAGTCAGAAACTATGTGGTAAAGCCTGACTTTTGACCATGCACCTCGCCATCTCCATGAGTGACCTGTTCTTTCGTTCAGCAACTCCATTCTGTTGAGGTGTATACGGCACTGTACACTGGTGTTTTATCCCACGTTCAGCCAGAAATGCATTAAAATCTGAAGACATATATTCCCCCCCTCGATCAGAACAGAGGGTGCCCATTTTACATGCTGACAGATTTTCAGCCAAAACCAAAAACTGTTTGAAGCACATGAACACTTCGGACTTTGCTTTGAGTGGATATACCCATGCATGCCTGGAAAAATCATCAATGAAAGTCACGAAGTAAAGGTAATTTCCAAAAGAGGGTGTCTGAATAGGACCACAAGACATCACTATGTACAAGCTGCAATTTCTGCATAGCCCGAACTGAACCATCTTTTGGAAAGGAAGAACGCTGCATTTTGCCCAAAATACAGCCTTCACAAACATGTTTTCCAGGTGCCTCAAGTTTGGGCAAAGAGGACACCATTTCAGATTTCTGCAGGCGTAACAAACTAGCAAAATTCAGATGACCAAAGCGTGCATGCCAAAGCTTTGCATCTGACATAGCCTGAGAATAATGAACTGCACATGCCAAATCATTCACAGATTTTTCATAGTCTATGAGCTTATACAGCCCACGACATAAAATGCCAGAAGCAATAATCACATCGCCATTTGAGAGATCATGGACTGTACACCTGTCATCAACGAATTTCACAACCAAGCCAATCTTGGCTAATGCAGAAACTGATAACAGGTTCTTTTTGATCCCTGGCACAAATAAAGCATCTGACAAAGTGAAAGAACTACCATCAGCAGTAGTCAGAATGATCTTACCAACTCCCATAACAGGATAAGAGGAGTTATTGGCGCATGTGACAGTATTCCCTGTAGGGGCAGGCTCGAGTGAAGAGAAGAAACTGCGCTGCGAGGTAATATGTTTGGTCGCCCCACTGTCAAAGTACCAAACATCTGAGTCTACTGCAGACATGCACTGATCATGAGAAGATGGGTCAAAACTGCAGACAGTAGTAAACGCCCATTCTTCTTCCTGCACAAGATTTGCAGACTCTGTTTTTGGTGTAGAGGCCTCTGCAACAACCATTCCAGCCTCTTTCTTCTTTGCCTCTTTAGCAGCCAGTTTTGGACAGTTCTTTATAATATGATCATTTCCTTTACAGTACTTGCAGAACAATTTCTGCTTTTCTGATTTCTTCTCGTCTTTATCCTGGTTCTTCGATTGTGCAGCATTTGCAGATTTCTGCTTGCTAGTAGAAGAGCTCCATTTTCCTTTGCCCTTCTGACTAGCCAGGAAAGCTTGATCTGCAACACGCATAATGGACCTGTTCTGCCTGGACTGATCTTCCTGCAACAGAACAGAGACTAATTCCTCAAATGACAAGGCATTCGGATTGCCTTTCATCATCAATCGAAGAGTAGAGGCAAAACTCTGATATGAATCAGGAAGGCCATTCAGAACGGTCTGCACAAGTGAGCTATCTGGTATAACCTCATCAGCAGAAATCAATTGTTCCTTCAGGTCTTTGATCTTTGTAAGAAAACTATCCATCGAATCACCTTCATTCATGTGCTCACTCTCCAACTGTTTTCGGAGGTAAGCAACACGAGCCTCATTCCTAGCCTGGTACAAAGTGGTAAGTGTATCCCAAGCATCCTTTGCTGTTCTACAAGAGCGAATGTGAGGAATAATGGCACGTTTGACAGACAAAGCTATCAATGCATGTGCCTGGGCATCTCTGCCATCCCAACGAATCTGCTCTGCAGTAGGTGCAACAGAAACAGCAGCACGAATAGGAATCTGCGGAATATCATCTTCGACACCATCTTCATCAGCTCCAACACCTGTATTTTCAGTACCTGTCGTTACAGGTGTAACAGGACGTCTTTCAACACCCTGCACAATGTTCCACAATCCTTTTGCAACCAGTACATGTCGCATCATATAAGCCCATAATGGGTAGTTGGTACCATCCAACTTATCCTCAACAGCCAACATACGGAATACATCACTGCTTTCAGCCATAGCCAGTGACTAAAATACCTTGATGCAAAAAATTGACTGTATCTCAAAAAGTTGAACAGAACTGCCCAGACGAGTTCTGCTAGACCTGTAGCAGACTTCGAGACGCTTAAACTGGCGAAAAGAAACTAGTATATACCTTTGGCACAAAAGGACGAGATAGCCTGCACAAGCACTGCGATAGTGCGTTCGGAGGCCGAAACGAGCTCAGATCGCGATTTCGGCACCACACAGCAAAGCTGTTTTGATCTCGGAAACACCCTGAGTATGCTCACCAAATTTTGTGCGAATCTGAGACTGCAAACGGAGGAGTGTCGACGGCGCCCTAGAAGAAGCAACGACCTGCTCTGATACCAATTGTTGGAGTTAGACGTCTGCGGAAGCACGCGAACAGCACAAGGAAGAAGAAGAAGCTTGGAGCACAACACACAAGACTGAATGTATTACTAGAGAATGTACAAAGATAAGTAGCCCATTAGGGCAATAGGCGTATATACAAGCCGGGGGAAAAAAACCTCCTAAAGAGGGAAAAAAGTGCCCCCGCGGTCCTAGAGTGTTCACACACATCACCACCTAAATATATCAAC
>CM035410.1:39630126-39637626 GCA_020310875.1 Ceratopteris richardii | reverse complement strand
ATTTTTGGAATTCCTTTACACCAGTATACATATATTACAAAAATGAGGTGAAAACAAGTAATTTTTGACGTTTTTTGTCATTTTCTCAAAAAAAAATGAGCTCAAAATGTAGTCAAAATTTCACTATATTAGGCATTGACGTGTCCCAAAATGTATATGATAAGACATTGACATGTCCAAAATCTATATGCTAAGACATTGACATGTCTAAAATATATATAAGAATGTAGAAGTCAATAGTTTTTACACAAAAATAACATTTTAGACATATCTTTAATGGGTGGATATCTGATTGTTATTCAAAATTGCTACAAAACATGGTTTCATTAACCAAACTACTTTGAGGCATTTACATAAGCACTAAAAATGTCTGAGAGCTTCAATGCAACTCACAACTTTGTCGATCTATGTCTACACCCTCATCATCTGATGCACTTGATTCAGTCTCATACTGTTGAGAGCTCTCTTCTTCTTCTTCTATATCCACAAGAGCTCTATCTTCATCCACGTACATACCAAATTCTGCAGGATCATGCACAACTCTTCTTGTTTTCCTATGATTTCCTGTACCACATACATCTGGAAGCTTTTGTTTTATCATGCTGATGGTTGCTTTCCTCAAGTGACCAGTTTTTGTCAAGGAAAAATCATAAACAAGAATATCTACATCATCCATTTTAAGAGTGGATGTGCTTCGAATATTCTTTTTCCTTTTTGAACCTGTTCGTTTAGCATCACACACCATTTCTAAGTTATATTTACCTGTGAATGCATTACTACTTTTAGTGTAATACCAATGCACCACCAAAGCCTCTATTCTTCTCTGATCAATATCTTTAGTTATCTCTAAAACCTTTGCAATCCAAAATGGTCTGGTAGCCTCATCACCATCAGCAAGTACTGCAATAAGCGTTCCAACATTTATCTCTATTAAATTTCCTTGCCATCTTGCTTCTGCCTGTTTTGTCATCCTTGGGCCTACATAAATATTTCTTTCTGGTGGATGTATAAAACTTTGAAGTGCATCTGCATTACATGCTTGGGCCACATTCACGGATCTTTGTGTACAAAAATCCCATGTGAATGGAACATCAACTGGCCAGTGACCTGCAATTGTATACTGTATAATCTCTTCTTGATGATTGAAAAAGTCCTCCCACCAAGATACATCTTGATCTCCAGCATATTTTTTTGCACGCTCAATATGTCTCTTCTTTTCAATGAGTGAATGCATCCAGCTTTTACTTTGATCAACCACACTTCCACATCTTTCTGTATTGTTTTTATCTTCATATGGTGATTGTTCTGCACCATACACTGTTACAGTAGACAAATTAGGCACCTGCAATAAGAATCTGCATCCCTCTGTAGGCTCCCACCCAAGAGAAGATGAATACTGCTTTGCAAATAAAAGGGTTATTTCATCAACCCTCCTCATCAAGAATACATGGTTGAAACTAATATTGTGCAATGGAGCCAAAACCTTAGCACTGTTATCAAGGCCCATTGAGCAAAAGTGCTTAAAGTCATAAATCTGTGTGAGGTGTTGAACTTCTGGTTTTGGAGTATATGCTTCTGAAATCAGCTCAGATAAAATCGGAAGAGTAAAAGCATTGTTACGTGCCAACTTCTTAGAGAAAGTACTGAACATTTGATCAATGTGATCATGAGTGTGGCCAACCAGAAGAAAATTTACCTTAACCTTCTGAAATACCTGTTTTTCAACAAGCATGCTTAAATATCCAAAGACTGTAGAATTTTTATTCTCTCTTGGAGTATTATCTAGTTGCAAATATAGAGTTGGTGGCAAAAGACCCTTCCATGATTGCAAAACACGATGAATGACAGTAACTGTAAGGTTTGGATCATTATGCACATTCGGATATGTGAAGAAAACCTTGGACATTACAGTTCCATTGTATACCAAAGCGCCAACCAAATGCATTTGCACAAGGACTTCATCTCCAATGTCCTTAGGGATGCGATAAAAATGTGGCAAACAAGTTTTTTTTTTATCCATACCATCGATCAACAAACACATATAACGCTCCGGATTTCTGAGTGCCTTACTTCGATGATGAATTGCTTTCTTTCTCTCTAATGCTTGACTGTCACGATGGTTGTTAAGAAGGTTTTTAAAATTATGCTTTTCCTGTGGTGTTGTAGCCCCTTTTGCCATGTTTTTCAAAGTGGCACAAACTGAACATTCACCCATTCTAACTTTACGAGGAATAGAAACATTGTTAAACTCCTCCTTCCATAATCGAGTAAAGTGACGATACAACACATACTTCTCATTTCTATTTTCCATGTCTTCTCTATATATTTGAAATACCTCTCGACGAGTAAAGTTATCTGACAAGTGCAACCTTCCAGTTGTAGGCATAACTTCACAATGCAAGCTAAAATAGTTCATCATCCAATTCATTGCATGACGTCCAACAGATCCTTTGGTCCCACCATGGAACGTATCCAAAATGAGATCCCCATTCAAAAACCCTTGTTGAACCCTATGTATTCTAAAATTTCCTACACCCATTGCAATTTTAAATGCAGCCCTACAGCATGGCATCCCTTGAGTAAAGAAATATTCAAAACCAACACGCGTTACTGACATGTTATCCTCAATCATTTGCATGCAAGAAACAAGGTATATATCTTGCCTTTCACTATCTAAATGGAGGAATTTTTCTCTTATGTGCTTTAGTTTCTTCATCCCTAAATTATACAAGCATTTCAAACCACAACAATGCTTCACAATATCCAATGCAATCTGTCTATCTGAAGTAAGAAATTTAAATCTTTTTCGACTTACTTCACGAGACCTTCTTTTAAATCGTAGATTGAGCTTGCTTTGCTTTTTCGTTGCTCCACATGCACTTGAGTCAGAAGGGAGATCAATGGTTGGATCAGATGGGAGATCAAGAGGTGCATTTGTATGAGCAGCATTGCACTGTGAATTGGATAACTTAAATGACTCAACAGAAAACATGGAATCATCAGCACGTTCTAAATCATAGGGATCATCACTTCTCTGGAAAGGCTCAACTGAGAACAATGAATCAATATGAGCAGAGGAAGCTGATGCCCAAGCATCCACTCAAAAGATTGAGCTCATCTTCACTGAGTTCACAGAAGACTGAAGATGAATGACCTTTTTAAATAAGTAGAAATCCGAGATCAAGTGAAGATATCACATCAAATGTCACATCAAGAAGATATGAAATCAAAAGCTTATTAAAGTACATTAAATAACATAAAACATCAAATTACATCAAATCACTTAATTACTCAAATATACACTAATAAGGGAACCAAAGATTTGATTCACTTTTGATTCAAATGAGAAACACAGTTGATTTCTAACTTCATATGAGTCATTCAGTCTAAGCATTGTGAATGAATCAAAATATATGAAAGTTGTGTTCCAATAGGAATATATAATAAAATTGTTTGGATGAAATTTTACAAGAAGAAATTTTACAACTGGAATATATCCAAGTTGAGTTCCAACTGGAATATGCTATGCCATTGAACACTATACAAGAAGAAATTTTACATTTGGTTAAGATTTCAAGGATTAGGTTTTATTGTGGTCTTGGCTAGATATCAAAGAGGTAGATGAAAGTATATTGAAAAAGAATTATGTGTAAAAGAGGCACACAGAAAGTATATTCATACATTGATTTTCCATTTCAACAATGTGTTACAAGATAAATGTGAATATGAACTAAAGTGTGGAGGATAACACTATAAAGATGTCATTAATCTCACAACTTAGACCTAATTTTCTCCCAAGCAACAGACTCTAAGAAAAAACATCTACATGAGATTAGAAATCCTCATGTACATACCATACTGTTGCCATTGAAGTTTAATTTCCATGCAAATGTATATAAATAGTTGCAAGGTTCTGTACTAGAATGTTTATTCATAGTGATTTTCCATTTCAACAGTGAGTTACAAGATAAATGTGAATATGAACTAAAGTGTGGAGGGTAATACTATGAAGATGTCATTAGTCTCCCACATTTAACACAACTTTGACTTGATTTTCTCCCAAGAAAGAGATTCTTAGAAACAAATCTCTACATGAGTATATAAATAGTTGTAAGGGTCTATGAATATTTCATTAAAGTGGCTCTGAAACAGCCTATTTGTGTGGGTGCTATTCCCTGGTTAGATAAGTTGACAGATTTAGTTAGCAAGTGGACTCATTCAGTTAGATCCAGTTAGTTTCTGGTTCAAGTTACCCAATTGCCTATAAATACCAGAGGAGGAGATCATTCGCATTTTCAAAATCCACGAGCAAGAGAGAGCAGCAGAGCACAGACAGCCATGGAGCACAGAGGTCAGCATACCAGCAAGCCAAGCCTGATGGAGAAGAAGAATGTTGGCAAAAGTACCAAGAGGTAGACAAAATCATAACTAAAAAAAAGATTCCAAAAAGATTCCCTCTGTATGTCTGTGTAAATTTCTCATTTCTAGGTCTTTATTTTTCTTGCCTCTAGAAAAATGGATGCAAAGCATGTACAGGTCGATGCCTGGCATCGACTTTAAGGTGTAAGTCGATGCCAGGCATCGACTTAGGATTGCAAGTCGATGCCAGGCATCGACTTGCAGGAGCAAGTTGATGCCAGGCATCGACTTGTGGGTGCAAGTCGATGCCTGGCATCGACTTGCAGCCCCAAGTCGATGCCTGGCATCGACTTGCTCCTGCAAGTCGATGCCTGGCATCGACTTGCTCCTGCAAGTCGATGCCTGGCATCGACTTGCAGCCCCAAGTCGATGCCAGGCATCGACTTGGTCCCAAAAAACGATGCCAAGCATCGACTTGCCAGCATCATCATGCACTGAAAAGTCGATGCTAGGCATCGACTTTTGGGTGCAAAATCGATGCTTGGCATCGGCTTTTGGGCCCAAATCGATGCTTGGCATCGACTTTTGTGCCCAAGTCGATGCCAGGCATCGACTTTGTGTTCAAGTCGATGCCAGGCATCGACTTGAGGGTAAAAGTCGATGCCAGGCATCGACTTGGCCCAAAAGTCGATGCCAGGCATCGACTTGGGCCAAAAAATGGATGCCATTCATCGACTCTTGCACCCCCAACTCGATGCCTAGCATCGACTTTCACCCTCAAGTCGATGCCTGGCATCGACTTGCACACAAAGTCGATGCCTGGCATCGACATGCACTTAAACATCGATGCCTGGCATCGACCTGAAGCTCAAAATCCATGCCTTGCATGGACATGGGCTGATATTTCTTATTGCTTGATATTTCCAATTGCTTTCAGGGATGCGGAGTACAAGGATGAAAGGCCCATTAAGAAGCTCAGAGTCACCATGGGCTCTGCTGACCAGCAACGTGACAAAGGCAGTGGTCACCAAGCAAAGGCAAAGAAAATTATTGCACCATTATCCTCTGAGAAGGCCAGCAACCCACTAGTAATATCCTCAGGTGGACAGAGTAGCATTAAAATTCCTGTTGAGGATCCAAATATGAAGGAAAGGTCGAGGGAGACAGAGGTCATGAAGACAGATCGTCCACTTCGTGACATGACAAATCTCGAATGGTGCCTTCAGTACGTGGAAGAGAAGAATGCAGTCCTCCTTGTGTTCGCAGGGGCCTATGGCAGAGGAAAGATCACCACAACACAAGGTTTTCAGTATGGCCTTGTTTACAAATTGGATTATGAAGATGAAGATTCTGACAACCTGCTTTTCTTGGTGGAGACATCCAAGGGATTAAGAAATGTCATATGCAAGATGGAATTCTTGTGCCCAGAGTGCTGTGTTCCAGAGGAGCTAGCTCAGATATGCAGAGACTCAGTAAATTTCATCAAGGACCTGATGCCATGGATACAGGGCAATATCATGCCAACACAGCAGAAGAAGACGACCCCTGTAAAGGCAAGGGGTAAGCAGAGTGTGCAGAAAAAGCCCCAAAAGAAAAAGAAGATAATTGCAGAAGAGGACTTTTCTGACTCAAGCTCTAGCTCTGGGGACATTATTGTTGCACCTGGTGGAGAGCTTGCATCTGGTGTGCTTGGCACTGAGCAGAATAAGATGAGGGAGGACATAGCTAGAAGAAAAATTGTGAAGAAGGGGCAGTTATTCCACCTGCCTATTAATATTATCCACAGGCCACCAGTGGATCCAGTCACAGGGAGGAGGCCCCTTGAGATCAGGGAGCCACATAATTTGCATGTCCAAAATCTTAAGAAGAAAATGAAAATTAATCCTCATGCTACTGTTGTGCCATTCCTTGTAATGGTGGATCCGCATGAGTGCAGCTGTGTGGAGGATTTCAATGAGAATTTGTTTGAGGAGTACACTTATTATGTGATTGGAGGTTCACACTCTGCAGAGGCTCGTAGACAGTTAGTGAAGGAGCACCCTACTACATTTTTCTTTAGGTATGCAGAGTGTAAGATATATGCTGGTCTTACAACTGAGGAAGCCAAGCTTCTTGCTTGGGATCACAACAACGATAATGACTACAGGCAGAAAATGTCCTCCATAGAGAGAATTCGGTTCTTCCACCATGAATACGAAGATTGTCTTCTGAAGGAAGCTGGGAGAATACATCCCAATCTACGAAAGCAATGCCTTATTGAGGTTGGAATTGCATTGGATGAGAATAGAAAGTCAGATGCTTTGAGGAAATATGACCCATGGTTTCAACTGGCATTCAGATCAGGTGAGATCTGGGATCTTCAGGATAGAATCTTCACAATGTGGGAGCACAAGGAGGTCAAGGGCCAGAAGCAACGAAAGTCGAGGCCAGACCCACAAATTGATCTGAGGGGAAAGGGAAGGAAAGTTGACCTTTCAATTGAGGAGGCTCCTGAGGACATGAAGCTGACCCCATGGAGGGCCCTTCAAGGAATCAAGGATGATACATTGATCATATCAACTTTGTCAAGGGTAATCTCGAAGGAGTTGAGCCTCGAGGAGATGGTGACTGAGCTCAATAAGTATGTATGTTATTCTCAGATCCTTTTTCCCTCCTCCCATGCTTCTTGTCTAACCTAGTCTCTTTTATATTTATGTGTCTGTAGTCATAAAGTGTACATGAAGATTCAGGAGGTGATGATGAAGAGGCTGGGTTGCTTTTCTTGGACAGAGGTCCAAGCAGACTATCCAACCACATCATCCTACAAAGCCTTATCAGAATATTTCATCCTGTTTCGTGATTGGGTAGATTCTCTTATCAGAATATTTCATACTAAACAATTTGATGCATTGCACGGCATCAACATGGGGGCATAAGTCGATGCCTGGCATCGACTTGGGGGCATAAGTCGATGCCTGGCATCGACTTGCAGCATAAGTCGATGCCTGGCATCGACTTGGGGGCATAAGTCGATGCCTGGCATCGACTTGCAGCATAAGTCGATGCCTGGCATCGACCTGCAACAAAAGTCGATGCCTGGCATCGACCTCGTGGCAAAAGTCGATGCCAGGCATCGACTTAGGTCCCTAGGTCGATGCCAAG
>CM035410.1:39620126-39625126 GCA_020310875.1 Ceratopteris richardii | reverse complement strand
TGTCTGCTAACTGATCTTTAGTAGAAATGTACTCCACTTCAATCTCCTTCTCCATTACCTTTTCTCTGAGAAAATGATATTGTATCTTTATGTGCTTTGTCCTTGCATGAAATACTGGATTTGCTGCAAGATAAAGTGAACTCATATTATCTCCATGTATTGTAGGTGTACCTTGATCAATGCCTAAGCTCTTGAACAATGTCTGCATCCATATGACTTCCTTAGCTGCTTCCACAAGTCCTTTGTACTCTGCTTCAGTTGATGATAATGCTACTGTATGTTGTTTCTTTGAACACCAACTTACAAGCTTATCACCAATATATATCATGTAACCATGAGTTGATCTTCTGTCATCTTGATTACCTTCCCAATCTGAATCACTATAGGCTCTCAACTTCAAATCTGATGTAAAAGGATAATATAATCCTTCCTTTATAGTTCCTTTGATATATATGAGAACTCTTTGACCTGCAATCCAATGTGAGTCCTTTGGACAATGCATGAATTGTGACAAAACTCCCACTGCATAACTAAGATCAGGTCTTGTTAGTGTAGCATAAATCAAACTACCCACAAGAGATTGATACTTCCTCATATCTTTGTAGTCTGCACCATCATATTTACTGAGCTTGTGATTAACTTCAAGTGGAGTTGAAGCTTCTCTGCAATTTTCCATATCAAACTTCTTCAACAAGTTCAGAAGATACCTTTCTTGTGACACATATATGCCATGATCTGTATAAGTAACTTCCATTCCAAGAAAGTATGATAACTTTCCTAGGTCACTGATCTTGAATTCTTTTTCAAGTAATCTCTTTACCTCCTTGATTCCTTCATCTGAAGTACCTGTGATTATAATGTCATCTACATAAATACAAATGTAGATTGTACCTTCCTCTGTTCTTCTGATAAGTAGACTTGGGTCTGCTTTTGAACTTTGATATCCAAGATCATTGAGATACTTCACCAGTCTATAGTTCCAAGCTCTTGGAGCTTGCTTCAATCCATACAATGCTCTTCTCAACCTGCAAACAAAATTTGGATACCTGGAATCTATAAACCCTTGAGGTTGTTCCATGTATACCTCATCTGATATGTATCCATTCAAGAATGCATTTTTTATATCCAATTGACTTAGAGTCCATCATTTTGAAGCTGCAATAGCAATGATTGTCCTTATAGTTGACATCTTAGCTACGGGACTGAATGTCTCATCATAATCTATGCCATAGGTCTGGGCATAGCCTTTCACCACCAATCTAGCTTTGTATCTGGCTATACTTCCATCTGCAAGCTTCTTCACTTTATAAACCCATTTATTTCCAATTACTTTCTTACCATTTGGTTTAGGAACAAGTTCCCATGTCTTGTTCTCCTCCAGTGCATTGAACTCTTCCTTCATTGCTTCTTCCCATTGCTTCTTACCTTTAGCTTCATCTTAGTTCTGAGGTTCTTCATCATCTTTGACCATATATGCATAGTTCTTCTGAGTTATGTAAGAAGTATCATAAGAATACCTTTCTGGTTGTCTTCTAGTCGTGCTTGACCTTCTTGGTTCACATTCTTCATATGTGTCTGGATACACTTCTTCATCAAATATAGGAGCTTCTTCATTTCTTCTTGTTAATCCACTTGTGGATGTACTTGCTTGCATATAGTCTTCATCTCTATTTACCTGCACAATTGATTTTCCTTTCTCACATCTTCTTACCTCTTCTTCAAATTCTTCAGCTGTATGACTTTGATCTGCATACCAACTTTTCTGTTCATCAAATGTAACATCTCTAGAAACAAGAAATTGTTTGGTTAAAGGATTCCACAACCTGTAACCCATCTGCTTTTCATCATAACCAATGAACACATATTTTTCTGCCTTTGGTTCAAGTTTATGCCTAAGTTGTGATGGCACATAAGCATATGCAATTGATCCAAACACTCTACAATGATCTAGTGTTGGTTTCTTACCCCACCAAGCTTCATATGGAGTCATTCCATTCAGAGCTGCACATGGTAATCTATTCACAAGATATGTAGCTGTATTTACAGCCTCAGCCCAAAGATAGACAGTTCTTCTCCTTTAGCATAGCTCTAGCAAACTCAACCAAAGTCTTGTTCCTTCTTTCTGCTACACCATTTTGTTGTGGTGTATACCTGCAAGTTATTTCTCTCTTAATACCTGCATTCCAAAGATAATCATTGAACTCTTGGGAGAAATATTCTCCCCCTCCATCAGACCTCAGTCTCTTAAGCTTTTGACCTGTGACTCTCTCTGCATATGCATGAAAATGCTTGAAAGCTCCAAACACTTTTGATCTTTCCTTCAAAACATATAATGTTATCCATCTTGTAGCATCATCAATGAAAAGAACATAATACCTTGAGCCACTGATAGATCCTTCTTTTGTTGGTCCCCATACATCTGTATGAATGAGCTCAAGTACTCCATCATGTTTGAATCCTTTCTTCTGAAATGGTAACCTGTGTGCTTTACCCATTTGACATGCTTCACATTTATAAACCATATGTTGACTTTGCACATTTGGTAATCCTAGTACAGACTGATTAGCAACCATAGCTTTAATTCCTCTTTCATTAAAGTGACCTAATCTCTTATGCCAGAGATCAAGTTCTGTAATCACTGCTTCACCATGTGTGAGCAAAGCTTGACCAATGTTTCCTTGCACTCTTAAAGTAAAGAGTCTACCTTCTTTCTTACCAGAGACAATCTGATTATATCCATTCTCTGGATCTTCCACAAATACTCCTTCATTAGTAAACCTGACTTGAAAACCTTTTTCAACTATCTGTCCCACACTAATCAAGTTTTTAGGTATTGTAGGAACATACAAAACATTGGTTAGCAAATCTGCTCCACTCTTGCATTTCACTTTTCCAATTGAATGTACACTATGTCTTGTATTATCACCAGTTTGAACTGTGTGACTCAAAATACCTTTTTCCAATTCTGACATCAATTCTATGTTTCCTGACAAATGATTAGAACATCCAGAGTCAATGTAAAATACCTTTAGATCTTCTTTATCTGATGTGTTGATTGAGTTCATCATCAATGATGTATGACTTTCATTCTGTGTGTCATTTGCATAGTTGTAGTAGGTGGTGTTGTAGGATTGATTTTGTCCCCAACTTCTTCCTCCACCTCTACCATAGCCTCCTCTTTGACTTTGTCTACCTCTTTGAAAATTACTTTGATATCTTCCACCTCGACCTCTGCTATTGTTGTTTTGATTCTGGTTTGATTCTTGTTGGTTGTGCCAACAGTCATGAGCCAAATGATTACTCAATCCACAAATCCAGCAAGCCTTTTTGTTGTTATTTTGATTACCTCTTCCTCTTCCAAAACCTCTTGCTCTTCCTCTGCCAGTGCCTTTACCTCTTGCATAATAAACCTGAGAACTAGACTCCTCTTCATCCTTTGCTTTACCTTTATCTCCTTTCTTCTTGTTCTTCATGTACATTGCAGAACTTTGTCCTTTATCTCCATCTCCCTTCAAGTCTTGCTCATATGTGAGCATCAAACCAAGCAACTGGTTCAAATATGGAACATAATGATTTAATGAAAGTTCTGTTGATAAGACAAAAGGTTTCCACCTTTCATCCCCTCTCAAACCTGCAAGTAGCTGAGCAATCAATCTGTGATCTTCAACATCTTCATCTATGGATCCAAGACTATCTGCAAGATCCTTCATCTTAGTGACATAATCACTAATACTTTGACTTGGCTTCTTCTTGAATGTTGTAAACTCTGACCATAGACTTGCTTTCCTTGCTTTAGTAGTGCTTTGGAAATGATACTCCAATGCATTCCATATATCTTCAGATGATTCCAATCCTCTGATGTGTGGTAGCAAATGATCAGAGATTGTATTGTAGATGTACTTTTGCACTTGCATCCTTCTTCTGCCAATGCTTTAAAGCATCAAGTTCTTCTTTCTTTGGTCGGCTTTCATCTTCAAATACTGGCTTCTCTTCTTCACCTGTAACATATACCATGAGATCCTTACTCATAAGTAAGGCTTCCATTCTCATTACCCATGCGGGGTAATTATCTCTGTCCAGTTTGTCAATGGAGATATGATCTGCCATAGTTCTTTCCTTCTGCTGCAACCTGTGAGCTTAAAGGATAAAGGATAATACCTTTTGAAGTTCTTTGTGTATGAGGATACTTTTGAAGTAACCTTTTTGATGCCTTGTGTCTTCAAATGCTTCACCTTTCAAACTTTAATGGAAAACTTTAAAAAACTTCTCGTACCTTTGTCGTCTTCTGCTCTCGAGAATCTTTCTGCTCTGATACCACTTGTTGATGTATGAAACACCACAAGAAATGAATTAATGTGACACTAGAACACCTCTATGGTCACCATTAACTCATTGCCACTCCAAACTTTGAGAAATGATAGCCTAAAGTGAGAACTTTGCTTCTACAGAAATTCCTAGTTACCAAAATGACATACCTTCAGTATTTTGCTAATTTCTCCTAGCTCAAGTATTATTTCTGCATTAAACTTTATAGGCTGAAACTAGAAGCGTAGAGCTTTCCAACAAGCTATCATATGCATCAAACGGATCTCTAGAACTCAAGTTATGGCTCTCACAAGATGACCCTGTATGACCTTCCAAAACTGGAAATCTTTCCTGTTATAGTAAGAGCGCCTGTTTAAAATTAGAATTCGATGCCTAGCATCGACTTGCAACGAGAATTCGATGCCAGGCATCGACTTGGGATGTTTTTGGCCACTTTTCAGCAGGGATTCGATGCCGGGCATCGACTTCCCGCATAAACTCTTGATCTTTTGGACACCAAAACTATAGGTGATTTCATGCACACTTAGAATATGACTTATCAATTGGAATTCGATGTCAGGCATCGAGTTGCTCCAACAACATCATCTTTTCAAGAAGATTTGGCAGTAGATAAAAATAAAAAATGAAGATAAGGACTTATCAAGTGAGATTCGATGCCACGCATCGACTTGCTT